>VXBO01003546.1:138180-165041 GCA_013400135.1 Rhinoptilus africanus | reverse complement strand
CCACCACCACCCCCGGCCTCCTTCCACCCCAGGACTTGTATTCCACAATTGCACGGGGAGTTATATTTCACCCCAAGGCTTTCGTTTTCCCGCTGCACGCTTTCGCCGTGCTCCAGTAGGTATGGGGAGAGAGGGGGGAAAGGGGGGGCCTGGGGATGCTGCCCAAGCATCGCTCTCGCCTCCCCCTCCCTCTTGCACAAAAGACACAGTGTTCCCTGTCCCCAACTGACTCGTCTTCGCCGAAGTCCCCCTTTTCCTCTCTTGTCTCCAGCCATCAGCTCACGCATGCCTGGCTTTCCATAACAGAGCGGAGCCGTGTGCGAGTGCCAGGCGCCCGCACAAAGCCGGAGCGCTGCCTGCGGAGGAAATGTCAATACAGGAACACCAGGCTATTTACAAAACCCCTCTTTATCCTGCGATGGAGATGCTTGTAGCTGCAAAAACATCCGTACCTGTACATACTCCCCTTTTTGATTTTAACCACACAAAACATAGGGAGCCTCTTGTTTCTCTTGTTGCAGAGAAGGACTTTTTTTTTTTTTTTTTTTTTTTTCCAGCACAAAAGAGAGGAAAACACACTCAGAAATAGGGTGGTGTAACTGCAAAACACACCAACTATTCTGGGGACTCGTAGGAGGATCCGGAAAGCAAAGCCAATTCATTTTTGCAGCTGATCTGCCTTCAAAACAAGTGCTCCTTTAGTTTTACACATTTGACATTTGTCTGCTGCAGAATCACCGGACCAAACTCTGCTCTTATTAATACCACAAAATGTTTTCTCTTTCAGTGCAGAGTCCAGACAAGAAGACGCCAAATTCTCTCTGATTTTGGCAGGTTTCCTGAGATATGGGTGCATGGTTTGTTGTGGACGTGTGAGGATGCTACCTGTGCTCTGAGAGATCCCGACTCATGTCCCGACCCAGGGGCAGATGCCTCCTGAGGAGTCCTGCCAGCAGGCGGGATGGGGCAGCCAGGGCTCAGCGCCCCACAGACACGGTCACCAGCTTTTAGATCACTGCTGGCAATGGTCCTACCAACACAGAGGCTACCAGGATGAGCAAAGGCGTACGCTTTTTGGTGCAGGCTCACCATGTAGGGAGCAAAGGGTACAGAGCCCAGCGCAGCGTGGTGCCTCAGCCTCCCATGGAAGTCTCAGCCCCTTCCACTGGTGGGAAGTGCACATTTTGACATCCACCCATGGCCAAATACCAGTCGAGACTATTCCTGCTGCTCCTACCAGCTTGTTCTGACACTTCGGGCAAGTTAAATTCTCTTCACCTAGGAGAAAGAGAGCTCACTTATTAGCATAAAGAAGTTGTTTTCACCACTCCAAGGTGTTATGTATAGTCACTAATGTTGCTAAGCACCTTGAGAGAAGTGATTTTGTCATTATTTTTAATAATACTATTGAACCGATGTGGTAGAAGAGCCCCAAAGGCTGCACTCACGAATCAAGACCTCCTCGTGGCAAGCGACGCCGAGATAAATTTGACCACAAAAATCCCATTAATTTCCATATGTCACTGAATTCTCCAGTCGCCTTGGAAGAGCCTCTCGCTGGAGCGCAACATCTGTTCTGGCTCAGAAAGATGGTAGTAAACATCACATCTTAATTAAAACTGTGTGTACAGTTGTGGGAGACATACTGGTACCTCCTACAAAAAAAAGGGATCTTGATGGCTTTGCTCCCAGGTGCTGACAAGAAATGCCTGTTACTGCTATTGCCTCCGTGATTGTAGAGTCTCCTTTTGTCAGAGTCAAAACAGAGTTCAGAGGAAAGGCAGTAAAAAGACTCTGCCGCCTCTTGGCAGAGTGTCCCTTGGCTGCAGAAAATAACCTTACCCTTCACAACAAGCTTGGTAAGAAGCCCCCCTAGAAGGCAGTTCAGAGGTGACAGATGGAGGTCACACCGTCAGCATGGTATCTGTTAGGTAAAGGCACTTACACTCTACCCGTCTTTTCACTACACTGGAAATATATGTCTAAATATAATGACTTTTTTCAACTATGCACAAATCAGGGCGATCCCTCTACGTTAGCTGTTATGTTCTCAGTCAGGCTCACAAATTGACCATGATGTAAATTGTCAGTTTCCTTTTCTTGCAGACATGGTAGTAGGACTAACATAGCGATCATCTCACTTGATTTTGAATACAATAGGTTCAAGATGCTCTTTTCAGCATTCCACTGTCACTTGGGCACTGCAAGTTTCCCAAAGAGTACAATTTCACGAGAACTCTGTCCTAAAACTCTTTTTCTTTGAAGGAGACTGAAACTAAACTGGAAACTCCTCAGAGGACGGACCATCTCACCCAAACTTCTAAAACATCAGTTTTCATTGAATTTGTTAAAGAAAAGGACATTTGCAGAGCCCTTCAGGATCTACTGTGATATACGTATCAAAAATGAATATTCAAAACATCTAACTGAGAATATGAGTTTCAATGAGCATCTGCTGAAGGCTTCCATGGTTCCCACGTCCCACTGAGTTCCTCTGAGGCCCAGCAGCCTGCGTGTTCTGGATCCCCATTGCCAAAATATCTTTTCAGGGTATAAAATATGTGCTGTTCTTATCTAAATGCACTTGTCTGCCATGCAGGTGCCCACACCTGAGCCAGGTGGCTTAGACTCCTTTTGTAGCCAATGGAAAGAAAGAGGCCTTTCTAGGTGCAATTCATCCGACCTAAATAGTTTAGGATGAAATAAGTAGCACTCAGTTTCCCTCTACTGATTATACAGGAAGTATTGGTAAACTAAATCAAGTGGAAATACCAGTATTTCGTCTATCTGAAGTCAAGGAGACACAGAATGATTTAGGCTAGTCTGTAGCTCCCGTGCCCTCTCGGAGCAGGGCTGACTTCAAAGTTAGATCAGGTTGCTGAAGTCCTTGTCCAGTTGAGTTTTGAAATACCCGTGGCTGGAGAGTTCATTGCCTCTCCGGGCAATACCCTCATTGGGATGGAAAAAAAAGTCCTTACATGCAATCAGAATTTCCCTTGATACAACTGCTTTGTCGTTTCTTGGTGCAGCATGAGATCCTTTCACTCGTGGTCAGTCTGGCTCTATCTTTCTCTGTAATCCTCCATTAGGGAGGGATATAAAGGCAGGAAGGAGTAAATCCCATCCTTGGTTCACTGGTCATGGGGCAACAATCATCTGTGTATTCTTTGAAAACTCAGAAAAACCCACGATGTTTCAGATTAAGCAGTTCACGCTCAAATCTTCCAGAACAGCTTTTTTTTCCATCAGAAAATTTGTATCCGGCGCCAGTGCCTGAAGTGGGAAGATTTGCGCTAGGCCAGTAATTTATTTTCTATTTTGGGTTCATCCTTCCTTTGATAGCTGAGCTGGATTTACACCTCTCGGTATAATCTGATGTTGGTAGAAGCATGTGTTTTGCTGTTGGAGGCATAACACAAAGGCTGTGCCACAATCCATGATATAATTCTTTCCTTGTAGGTCTTTCAGTCTATATAAAGCACAGCAGAACCGAGTACAAAGCAGATAGAAAGAGCACTTAGGTCACAACTGCACGGCTATGTGACTGTGTAATGAATCCTCTGAATGTACCCATGGGTTTTAAGTTGCAGCCTGTTTTGATTAGTTCCATTTCTTTTCTTCATCTTCTAGCAGCTTTGTGACCTGCTTGTTGTTTTAAAGAAAATTAATAAACACATAAAAACAATGCAGAACTCATCCTGTTTTATTCCTGCTTCAGTTAGGTAACTTAGTATGATAGTACAGTAAGTCAGCTCTACAAGATAAATATAAAAAAGCTGATGTTCAATCAGTTTTTGTTTTCTAATGGGTAGTGTTGACATAAATGCTGACCATAATTAAGAGTTCATTCTGGAGCCGCTGTGCCTTTGCTGAAGGCAAATGAATGATGGCACAGCCTCATATTCAGGAAGTCCAGAATTGCAAAAATGAAGTGGATAGAATTAATCAAAAATTCAGAAGCTAGATGATTTGTGTCCTTGTGAAAGACTAGACAGATCAATTCACAGGGCTTTATTATAAATAGAAAATAGGAGCTGCATAAATATGTAAATGAGACATCCAAGAATGAGCAAGTGGGAGAAATATTACCGCTATTTTTCTGGCTGGCCTGATATATATATATTAACAAAAACAAGCTCAGAGTAGTACATGGCTCTTGTGTGCATTTTTAAACACAGATGCATAGCTGCAAGTATGTGCCTATGCATGTAAATAAGTGATAAAAATATGGGTGGAAGCATATGCATTCAAATGAGTTGGCACCTCTATTCAAAGAGGATAGAAATCTGTATGTTCCATGATTTCTCTTTAAATTCCAAGAACCTTTCTTCCTGGACTTGTCTACAAACTCTCAAGCACAAAACAAACTCTTCTGAGATACTGGAGACATTCAACTTCATTGCTATGTTTCACATTTTCTGCCAATAATTCTCTGCTCTCAAAATATTTCTCATGCGAGACTTTCATATTGTGATCTTACTACCATATTCTTCCACAACAGTACTAATGCTTGCTTTCACTCAGGATTAATTTCTTGTATTAAGAAACTATGGTAATCAGTATGGAGATTGGCCTCTTGAAGATGTCCCCCTACAGACTGATGACATTGCAGGTTCTCCAGGTCCAGCTCACAGAAAACCCTTCCAAATCCAGGTCTAGTTCCCTCTGCGGTTTGAATTGTACCATCAGCATCACCAGGGACAACCATCATCATCTCAGTTTATACCAGATATGCTGAAAAAAATTAGAATTTAATACTAGATAGTGGAAAATGAAGACTGCAATGCACATCATTAAAGAAAGAAATAACAAGAGAGACGTTGTGGGAGATTTCTTTGTGATCACTTGTTGGAAAGAAATGAGCACTCTGAAAATGCTCAGGAAATTTAAGAGAGGGATGTGCTAGAGTTTCTGGTAAGAAAAGGTCAGAACCACTGGCAATGCTCAATTGTGATTACAATATTGTAATCATTACTGTCAGTTCTGCAGGCCAAAATGTGAAAACAGGCATATACAGGGACACTGAAGGAGTAATTGGTTTCATTTGTCTTAGCAGATAGGAATCCTGAGGACACTGTACAACTGAAATGGAAGAAACAGCAGAGTATTTTACTCTCAAACAAAAGTAGATTGAATTAAAAGCTAAATATTGATCTAGACATGTAGGTGACAGGAAACAAAGGAAGCTTCTTTCATGAAATTAGGAGTACGAAGCAATTTCCCAAAACGTTCCAGTGCAGCAGTCCTACAGTATAACTGATAAATCAGTGTAAGCTTTCATCATAATCTCACCTTTAACAGTCAGCTCAGACTGTGAATCCTCCTGGATTACCTCTGAGGGCAGAAAAGACTGTTTAAAATGAATCTCATTTTACAAGCATCCAAGTTCTCTCCTTCTTCCATAGGTCGCTAGGCAAACTCAGGAGGATAGTATCCAGTAGGTGGCTTTTGTCTTTTAATCCACGCTTCATTTTGCACCTTTCCTCCTCCCGTCCTTTTACAAGTCCCTCATGGCCATTAGTCTAATTAGGTCTCCCATGGAAAGCGATGAATCCCAATTTTCAGCCAATGCACCAAAGAACTTTGGAGTATACATGCTGTGTGGCAGCTGAAAGACAAGAGCATGGTTCACTTAATTAAAAGGTTTTGCAGTCAAGATGAACTACCAGCCTTTGGTTCCATATAGTCCCATTTTTCCCCATTTAGTAAAACTAAGGCCATATTTGCACCACCTACCCAAGGGGTCACACCGAGTCTCTGTGTTTCCTGCGGAAGGAGGCAGCACTGGACAAGCTTGGGTTCCTTAACAGAGGTTTTATCCCCAACCCTTTTTGGATCAAGTGTACTATTAGTTCTGTCTTCCACTTAACGCATTAGGATGAGGCTCTGCATGGAGGGAGAAAGCAAAAGGCCCTTTGCGTCCTGTGGTCTTTGTGCTTTTTGCAAACCCGTATGGGAACAAGGCACAGCATTGTCCTTCTCCTGTGAAGTCCTCTGGCCACCATTAGGCTTTTGGCTAACAATACTCCATCCTCCTCCTGTTTTTCTGGGAGGTGTTGTGGGAGGTGTTGTTCTCTCTGTAAACAAAGTGAATTTTCCACTGCAAATTATCTGGGATTATTCACTTCAATATTTAAACACACTCTCTTTGGTAATGTTTTTGCTCTTTATATTCTTGTTTTCACAAGCTTTTATTCATTTTTTGTTGGCAGTTATTCTCCTATCAAGAGGATTTTGAACTCATGTCCATAACCACATTTTCAGCTCCCAAGCAGCTATATGTGGGGAAAGGTAATTCACGATCCTCCAGTCAAAGGATTAATATGATCAATCACAGCTGATCAGTAAATTTAAAGCCAAATTTAACAAATTTAAAACTCAAGCAATGACCTCTACTAAACATTTGCTTGTGATTCATCCTCAAAGCTGAAAATTTTAAATACTCTCCAACTCAAAACACACCTATGAAAACTGCAATCTGCAAACAGGAGAAAAATGCTACAGCAATTTCAAATTGTTCCCTCTACTCACTTCATAAATAAATAAGAATAAAAATGCTGCTTCCCACAGTGGTAAGGCAGGAAGTAGGAAACTGCCCAAAATATCTTGAGATGGTCTGCAGAAACTGTGTACTCAGACAGAATTTGAGAACAAAATGGTTCAAGTTGGTTTTGCTTTGTTCATTAGACCAGATGATTTGTGAAAACAGTAACTCAGAATGTAATTACTACATTATTGCAACAACACCGCTCCCTATTGAAACAAAGGGCCTTACCTATGGCTGGAAATTCTGAATGCTTCCAGAAGAAATATTTTATAGTGTGCTTCTTTCTAGAACAGAAATGTATCCTGACATTCCTATCCCTTAAAAAAAGTGTGCCCTTCACACACTGGGCCTTCTAACAGCAGCTGGAGCCAGTCTAAGAACGTGAAAGGGCATTACAGTGTCCAAGGGTAGACAGCTATGACTTTTGAGAGGCCTGACGCTCACAAGCTCTTGCGGCATAGCTCCCAAACCAACTCTGTGTCCCATGACTCATGAAAAGGGGCTGTTTTTTCATTGCAGACACTGTACTTTTGGGATGCCCTATGACAGACACAAACTAATCTGCAGATGCCACCCAAACACACCTTAAGCAAAGGTATGGAATTTCCATTCTTTGGGTGCCTCCTAGAAATCTTCCCCTCTCCTTCCTCAGCTTTGAGAATATCTTTTATGTGTCTTATATCTCCAGAATTTTGTGATGGTGCTTTCAGGGCCTGGAATTTTGGCACAACCCTACAGGCTTCTAGAAGAGGATCCCTCCAGATCTTCGTCCTATATCTGCAGAGTTGCCCATCTTGTGAGCTGTGCTAATGGCTTTACTATCTCTACTAGTGGCATTGCCCAAAAAGAAGAATAAATACACTGCAAATTCACAGATTAGAAGTCTCTCCTTAATACTTTCTTATGAGAAGTGTGGTAATAGGATATTCAACTGATCACTCCAAATCTTGAAGGTTATACTGGTAGCAATACATCTAAGCCTCTCACCAGGATCTATATAGGATCAAGGATACCAGAAATTTCTATTGTTGCAAAAGAAGTATCACTGAAGATGCTCGGTAACTTACCATTGGGCAGCCTGGAGCAAAATATACAGTAGGTACTCTGCAAAAAATCTACTTTGACCTATTCCATGTATTTCTAGCAGAACCCAAGATACCTGGTTCATTCATCTTTATGATCTGCCTTTTCTCAGCACCACAGCCTTGCCCAGAGTTCTAGGTGGCTGCCACATAAATAAGGAGTATTTTCACCACATTTAACACCCTCGTCCTCTCTGCCCTCCTAGGACTGACCAGGAGGTCAATCTGCCTTGTTCACTGTGAAGTTACTTCTGCCATAGTAATTACTATGGCTGAGAGCAGAAATGTTAATGGTAAGTATTCACACAGGAGGGCACTTCTCCCTTTTAGTCAAGATGTTCAGATGGGGCCCCATAGCAGCAGGGAGCCTGGACTTCTAAGCAAGAAGTTTGGGATTTGCTCCATAACAAACAAGAAAAGATTCTTCAAAAATTTTAAACTCTCAGCTCTTGAGCCAAACGTACCTCATGCCATTTATTCTCACAGCTAGCTTCAGAGAAATATTATGATAGAAAATCTTCCAAGTCTGCAGAATTGGGCTGTTAGCCAAGCTGAGTGAAATTTCAAAAAAGCAGCTTCTCTTCCATATTTTCAGTCCAGAAATACAGCTGCAGTGAGCGAGGGCAGATTTGCCCATCATTGCAATTATTCTGGACTTAGTGAGGTCCCAGAGTCCTGCACGTAGATAATATATACAGTGGTCATTATCTGCCTCCCACAATTAACTGTGGTCCTCCCCTGTTTGCATAGATTGGAAGCTTGTGAGTGCATGATATGCCTATAGCAGGGTTTAAATTAGGGATGAAGAGAGACGAGAACTGGGACATGTCCATAAGCATTCAATACTCTAATCTTTCCAGTTCTGGGGAAAAATCCTGACCACACAAAAAAGACTTGATAGTAACTCAGGCAAATAACTACACATAGGAAGATGCCTGACAGCACTGCGCTCCACTCGGACAATATGGTAGGGGGCCATGTTTCCACATGGATAAACTCTTCTTGCACTAAATCTTTAATGAGCAGGTGTAGAAATATCTTCCTCATCATGATGCTGTCTTTTTCTCCCTTTTCTATCCAACAGTGTCACATCATGGATATCTGTTTCAGGCTAGCTGCATCCCAAAGATTTTTGTTCCCTGCTTCTGTTTGTTTATAACGGCCTCCAAAACTGCTGCAGAGCCAAGGAATGACTGGCTGTTTTTTCAGTCTCAGATATTGGCTTGGAAGAAAGTGGTTCATCATTAGCCCAAGCACTCTGTAACTCACTTGCTAAAAGGAATGCTGCTGTAACCTTCTTTTCTGATATTACAGCAGGCAAGCAACCTCACCCTTTTCTTCCAGCCTCAGCCCAGTTAACTGGGTATGAATCAGAATGTAAAAGGCACCCAGTCCTGATGTGGATATAATTCAAGGTATGAATATTCGGTTTCATGCATTGTTAAACTTACCCCTGCCCTGCAAAAACTGTGAAATTATTTCCGTATTTTAGTCTCCTTGTGTCAGCTTTACAACATCAGATTTTTTAAAAGTTTTTGTTTAAGTTAAAAATGTTCTCCTACCATAAATCCTGTGTCTGCCTCAAAAATGCCGTCTATTTTTCACTTTCTGAGTTGAGCCTCCTTCATGAAGATTGCTTCTGGAACAATGTGATGGAT
The DNA here is from genome assembly GCA_013400135.1 of Rhinoptilus africanus. Lineage (NCBI taxonomy): Eukaryota > Metazoa > Chordata > Aves > Charadriiformes > Glareolidae > Rhinoptilus > Rhinoptilus africanus. The sequence goes on along the minus strand of VXBO01003546.1, from coordinate 155,754 downwards.
TGTGAGTTATAGCTGGGAAGCCTAAAATAAATCCTAATTGAAGTGAAATAGAGTATGACTCTTTTGAAAAAGAGGGAATAGAGGGAGACCAAGGTTATTCAATTAAGACTGCTTCAAGTTTTTTGTACCGAGAAGCACAACTTTGCAAGCCTACCAGAAAAAAATAGTCCCTCTTCAAAGTTCAGATATCATTCTCCTTCTAAAAGAGCATGTAAGTGAAATCTGGTTATCACCTAATTGACATTAATGGGGCAGAATTTAGAGAATTTAAAGCCGGAAGGATCATCTTAGGAAAGACTAATGGAGCTAAATATCGCATGTAAAACTCAGCTAAACATTTATCGAAGGGAACATAACAATCTACAATCCATGAAGGAAATATTTATTGAAGAAATAAGAGGATTGGCTCATGCAGATGTACATAAACAGATGAGCTCTGTGGAAGTTTGGCTCTCTTTTCAGAGAGATAAATCTTCAGAAATCTCATATTGAGATTTCAATATTTGTTTTAATTTGCAATGGCACTTCTTCAGTTTTAAATGTTTTATTTCAGATTGCTCTTAATATTCAAAACAGGAAATGAGAAGTTGTTCTGAAAGATGGACTGAAGCATGTCATCCAGAAGATGTTGAAACTAGCCATTAGCTTTGTCTGAATCTTTACCCTTTCTCCTACGAGAACATTTTAGCCCAAGAAGTCTGATTTCCCCATTTTGCGGCGCCTGCATTTTCTGACAGACTTTTAGGTTAAATAGTAATATAAAGTAATGAAGTCAGTTGAATTTTGCACTTCCTGGCCAATGTATATGCAGTCTTTCTCTTCTTAAGAAGCCACTCTTAAAGGAAATGACAGAAATGTAACTGTACACCAAACAAGACCCTGAAACCCAAACCACGTTGCTCTGATGAAGACACGTACTAGACAAGGAGAGTGTCTGAAGTTATCTTTAGCTTTCACAACTTTGTGAAAAGCAAAAAAATGCTGCTGACTTACAGCCCCTAAGTAAAGGCAGGGTTGCTCAGGAGATTTTTCTCAAAATATCTCACCATTGTGACATAATACAGTTACCTGAAAGGAGGTTGTAGAGAGATGGGGGTTGGTCTCTAACAAGTAACAGGCGATAGGACAAGAGGAAATGGCCTCAAGTTGCACCAGGGAAGGTTTAGATTGGATATTAGGAAAAAATTTTACACTGAAAGGGTTATTAAGCATTGGAACAGGCTGCCCAGGGAAGTGGTTGAGGCACCATCCCTGGAGGTTTTTAAAAGATGAATAGACATAGTGCTTACAGATATAGTTTAGATTAGTGATGGTTTTTGTCAGAGTTAAGTTGATGGTTGGACTAGATGATCTGAAAGATCCCTTCCAACCCAGGCAATTCTATGATTCTAAGATTCTAATACTTTTATCACAGTGACACTTATGCCAGCACCAGGTAGGCTGAGGAAATGCTGCAATGTGAAGACCACTATCAAGTCTACATCTGTGTTTCTGCCATTGCTAGCACTGAGTTAGGTCAACTAGGATGTTTCAGTGCTGAGGGAACTCGAGGATCAAAGTTGTGGTGTAATTGAGGGAACTGAGGAAGATCTAAGTATCAAATATATCAAGAAAAATCTTCAAGCCTAAAGGAGCCTCTCTAACACGCTTCTTGCTCTGCTCACCTTCCATATTCCGAAAGCTTTTTACGGAGATAATATAAAGAAGAAAGCAGAGAGTCAGAACAAAAATTTCTGCCCAACCCTGTTTTAATACTAATTTTATGAAGCATTCTACTGAAAGTATCTATTAAAACCAACCAAGAGGGTTTGAGCCACCCGTCACAACTTTGTTTTTACAACTGAGTTTTTTGGGATTCATTCTTGTGCTGGAAAATCAAGCTTATAACTTTCAAAAAAAGAAAACCAAAGCAGAATAGAAATGTTTTCCTTTAGCAGCAACATACGCTTGAATATTGCTTTAGGATAGACCTCGGTGCCTCAAAGAGAGATGTGAAGATATTTATTTCAGATAGGCAGGGCTTTCTATAGTTGTCATTGATAAAATCACTTTGAACTGAAACATCTGACCAGAACTATGAATCACTGCCTAAGAATATTGCATCACATGAGAAGAAGTGAAATTATGTATCTTGAAATGCAAACATTGCTTTCAGGTTCCCTTATAAAATGCTTGTTTGGTTTCATCGTAGGTACCCCCTAAATTTTTACATTGCAACCTATTTATTCCAGATGTTCAGGCTTTTGCTATATGTAGAAAAGGCAACACCAGAAAAACAAATAATTAGTAGTTGTGAAATAAATTAGCACAAGAAGAGAGGAAATGCTCTGTTAGATAAAATTAATTGTGAAAACAAACTCTTATAGTTTAGTCACATATTGATTTTTGTCTCAGATCTCTTTTCTGTTGCAGGAATCGAATGAAAATCCATGCCATGCCCTTGCTCCCATGACTGTCAGAATCCAGGTTGCCCCAGAGACACGATGCCACATTCACTGAAGGGGGAAGAGAGAGACCTCAGCCCCGCTGTCCTCTGGGGACCCCGCTCCCGGAATTCCTCTGTGGGCCTCCTTTGACCCCCGAGAGCTCGCAGGCAAAGAGAGCCAGACAAGTATTTGTAATGCGAGACGCTACTGTAAATTAAATGCTCACTAATGAAAGATCAGAGGGATCACTTTAAAAAACTAGCTTCCTATTTCTCTGCATGCCTTTGGGAAATACATAACCATGCTTTTTAGCAGCATAGCCACAGGCACTGTTTATTTAAAGCAAGCAAAGTAGTGAAATCTCTTAGTCTTATAGAAAGGTGAGACACTGGTTAACAATTATTAGCATCTTGGATATAAGAATATACCAGATTAGGACTGTTCTAAAATCCACTAACATTTATATCTGAATCATTCATCTGGAAACACTGGATAGTATCTGCTGGAAACAGAAAGTAGAACAAGCCAGTCTCACAGGCTGGGCTTGCTGTTAGTCTTTGGAGGTGCGTTAATCCCTCAGCAGGTCAATACATTATTTCCTCTGCCACATAAAGGATTTACCACTCCGGTCAGTGCACTGTCCTGCTGTATCGTTGCACAAGAGGCTGGAGCTCAGGGGGGACTTTGGTACTCAGAGAACAAAAGCCACGCACAGATGACATCAAGGCGAGAGCATCCGTGCACCCCCTCTGCGCCTCGGGACAAATGAGCGCAGCTCAGCTCCCTCTTTGCATCACCCAGCAGCAAATTGGGCATGGAGTGGAAATGAGGACAGCAATGAGGGAATCTAGGAATATCGACTTCTTTGCCGTGTGGGCTGGCAATTGGGAGCTCTGGCAGAAACCTGTAAAATGGCAATGGGTTGGAGGACACCGATAAAGATCCTGTGCTGAGGACCAGAAATTTCACACTGCTGATAAAAGAAAAAAAAAAGGTGCACACATTTAAAAGAAAGCAACACTGGCACTGCTCTGCACAGAATGGCATCCGTCTCCTCCAACACCCTGCGACTGGATTGACAAGACTTGTAGGGTGATTGTGAGCGATGCTGGATGGAAAGACAGCAATGCACAAGAGACAAGCATGAGGAAAATAAGACTGGAGGCAAAGACAACCACTTTGCAAACTATCTTACTGCTGGGGAAAGGAGACACCTTCCTGTAATTGAATGCTTCTGATTTGGGAGGAATGATATACTTTCTGTGAGCCAAGATTTGCCCAAGTGTTTTGCTGAAGGTCCAGTCCCGTGGATTTCGAGTTTGCTGCCGCTCACAAACACAGCCATCAAACGCTGAACTCAGACCAAGCAACTGCCTTGTGCCCACCCTGTCTCCTCGGCTGGTCAATAGAGAGAAACTAGCAGTCACCGATGGACCTAACCTCTATAAATTAATTAAAGACATTTTCAATCTAACCCCCTTAATATTTTTCACCTTTGCCATACGTGTGGCAATAAATCCCAGTTTGAGTAAACATTCCACTAATTATCTTGGGCTTTGATCTATGCCTCTGAAGTTGCACACTGCTTCCTCAGGCACTGGAATCAGAAGGCTGTGTTGGAGCTGCCCTGTTTCACTGGAATAGTGGATAAAGCCTTTCTCAGACATGTTTTGGTACGCTCCATTCCAATACATAAATGAAGAGGCCCATATTCAGAATCTACAATAGCAACAAATGTTAATAGCACAGTAATAGCTACCAAAAACAATATTCAGTGTGATCGTGTCTTGTGCTCGCCTCAGGGCACAACACAATCATAATTAATAACGTTATTTAATAATGATAATTGCGTGAATGCAGCTTATAAATTCATGAGCAAGGTTAATAAATGGGATCTGATGATTAGGTAGGTACAGCTGAACAATTTATGAAGCATTTTAAGAGCTTCCCTAGAGGTGGTGAATCAGGGCTGATGTGCTTGGCTCCTTTAGTGAGCAACAGGAATGAAAAGTAAATAGAGATGTGAAACAGCCTTGCCTGCTTTTTATCATGCCCTTCCTCTCAACTTTTTTATTTTTTAAATACCAGAATTCAAACGCCTTTGTAGCAAGGGCTTTTGAAAGAAACTCTGTATGATACAGAGCTTAATCTGTTTGGGGACTGAACATTATTATTATTTTCTTATTGGTCGTGGAGTTCTCCACTTCAGTAATCCATGTACAAAAGGCTGCTTCCTGTCTTGACAGGTTTACAGTCTAGGTAATTCAGTGTAAAAGAAATAATGAACGAACGCTTGTGGTAACAATTTGTCTTCTGAAAGGTAAAGCCTTTGGTGTTCCTACTCATTCCGACACGCTCTCCAGCTTGCACAGTCCTACCATGACCTGTAAATGGTATTTTTCTAAACAGAAAGTCTCTGCTGTCATTCTTGAGCAGACAAGAACAAGGCAGGTCTTACTATCAGTATCGTGTTACTGTGACTTAATATACTGCTGAGCATTTGAACTGCAGGGCTGCAAGGTCTTTCTACTTACTGCGAAGTTAAATGCATTAGTTTAAAACCATCTTTGAGGTGAGATGAGCTAACAGCGGGCACAGGCGCTGCTTCAGCTGTCAAGCAGTACCTTGCAAAACCAAGTAACTCAGCTGCTTTTGACGGCAGGCACTTAATCCCCAAGGGAAGAGGCTTGAGCGAAGGGCACTGACAGACAAGCTTTGGCTGAGCTTCAGGTGCAGGGACTGAAGACTACGGGGTGCTCCTGCCCCCAGAGCAGATACAGCAGAAGGAAAGACACCTTACTCACTCCACTGCTACGTCAATGCCTGCCCAGAAAGCGGTTCACATTTAGATACCAGGGCAAAGGGACAGAACTAAAAGGTGAAGGTAGGTTGTTGGATATCTAGTGCAGTGAGATAAGCCCGTCAGTGTCCATGTAATTATACTATCCTATATTTGGAATAAGTCAATAATACACATACATACAATACACATACATACCATAAACCCCACCAGCTAGTGTGCAGTAACGCGCCTGGCAGCACTGAACTGAGGAGTGAGTGTTGGCCCTGTTGGAACCTGAACCTCCAGTTTGAACCCAGGGGAGAACAGTGAAGTTACAAAACAAACTGAAAATTATGAAAACAACAGTGAGGTTTTTAAAAGGTAACTGAAAATGTAAGAATTTTTATTGTGAAGGACTGCAGTGCTACAGCCAAAGAGGAATAATATTTCTAAAGAAGAAGTAGGAGAGTTGGAAAAAGCATTTTTTGGGTAGATGGTTACAGTCAGAGGGCAAGAGAACCAGGCTCATGTCTGAGAAATACGATTCACAGGTTAAAGAAAGCTTTTTTAAAAAGTCTGTTCTGCCAGAGGACAAGGAAAGTTCTAATTTGGTCAGCTGTGAATCACAGCTCAATAAAATGAAAAGTAGATTACTCTTCAAGCACAGATACTAGAATAACTTGGCAAATGACTGCGCAGGCAAAAGTGGCAGCAGATGCCACACAGTGCTTCACAAAATGCGTGGTTTGAAAATCCTTCCATAGAGCACAGCCAGGATGGGGGTGCAGCGTGAGCGAGCACTGACCTCTAGTGGGCATAAACGTCTAGAATTGGAAAAGATGGTTGAATTCAAAATACAAAATGCGTCATGTGGACGGTTGTCCCAAAGCTTGCGCTTGTCAACTCTGAAAGCTCATCAGCATAGTTTTACTATTAGGAAGCTCTCGCTGTTTATGTGCCAGGAGCTATCGCATCTGTTGTAATGTCTTCAGGCAAATTTTTTGCAGTCAAAAGAAAACAGCGGTCACTTAGAACTTGCTTAGTAAGACAGATAAGTCAACTATTGGCCAGTAAAATTAGCTGAGGCTAAATTCACTCTTTTTAGATATTTATTTAATAACTGGGCACTGTTGAGACCATCTCAATGGACATTAGCAGAGCACCAACGGTTTAAAGAAAAAAAATCTTAAGGAAACATGAACATGCATGTCAAATCCTATTAATAGTTTCAGTCCTACTTTTTCTACAGTCAAAAAATACAGAATGGTGAGGGTCCACACATTTTCAATGTCTGCCCCAAAGGAGATTGCTTGCTTCCCAATTTCAAGTTATTTTCCACAGGAAAACTCATGTACGTGTTCTGGAGCTCTTCTTTAAACAAATCCAAATAAGAAAAACAATCCCACGCACATTAATTCCATAAGGCTAATCTTCATCTGAAACTCTCAAAGTTGTGTGTTCTCAAACAGTTAACGTGCAATAGAGGCTCCCCTTCCTTATACCAGTAATGCCATACTTAACTTCATTCAGAAGTCTCACCCAGAAGCTAATGAAGACTGGTTTTTTGTGCTTTCACCACCTTAGGACAATGAGGTTTCTGGGAAATATTTGGTCAAGAAGGCTTCAAAAAAATTGAAGCTTGCATCTGGACTTCCAGAAGGGCTTTGTCACTGGTGTGGGCTGTCCTTGTTCCCTTTGCACCTTGTCTCATACAAGAATTATTGTCCCCACATGCTAGATGTTTCTTCTTGCCTCAGAATGGCAGGGAAAGGAAGAAGCAGGAGAACCGTGAGACCTGTGGATTCCCTAATGCAAGTCTGTGAAAGGAAGGAAGGAGAACTTCTACAAGGAGAGCAGGATGCCAGTCAGTGCACCAGACTTATTGTCTAAATACTATGCGACTGGAAGAGATGTACTATCTCAGTCTTTGATTGATATAAAGCCAATCTGCGTCCCAAAGTTATTGCCATCACGAAAGTGAGAGTAAAATTTATCAGGGTGGCATGCGGTACAGAAAGTGATATTTTGGTTCTGATCCGTGACAGAATCATCTTGGATGTTCTCAGGACGAATCCCACCACTCTCAAGAAGAATCCTGAAAGAAAGAGAAGTAGAAAGTAATATTTAGAAAAAATAGTGATAGACACTATCATTCAGACAGCCCCTCAAGTACCAATTGAACAAACTGTGCCAATATTGTGACTGGGACTTTCATTTGCTTTTCTTTTTTTTTTTCTTCCAGTATTAGATTAAAATAAGTGCTTTTCTGCAACCTGCAAAACCACATTTAATTTGAACATCTGCCTATAATCCATAAACTAACAGTGTAACAGTAACATAATAGTTGAAATCCAGCAAAAGTGAACTGATACCATTTGTTGATCTGCAAAGTACTACAGAGTGCTTTAGGATGGTGAGGACCCTCACCATAATCGTGCTAGACAATACAATATCAAAATAATTATTAATAACTAATGTGGAATTAGTCTTGTGTTCACTCAGTGGGCTTACCGTGTTGCTCTTCTGATATCAATATAAGGACTTGCAGAGTCAAATTGTCTCACACACGTCGGATCAATCCTGTGAAATTCTTTCGCTGATTCGTGAGGAAGTTTGTAGCAGCAAGGTCCTACAGATGGGCCCAGCACCACAAGGATATCTTTCACATTACAGCCATATTCAGATACCATGGCATTTACTGTAGCCATAGAAACTCCTAACAATGTGCCTTTCCACCCTGTGAGAAATGAGAGGTTGAAAACAAAAGTTGTATAAATTGTCTCTTTAATTTTACAGTAATTGAAATATATGCTATTATTAAAGGCACAAATTAGTATATATATTTACATCTTAAAATAAATAATTTTACCTAATAATAAATAATTACTTTTCAAAAACCCAACAGATTAACAGCTATCAGTTTGCTGATATAATTTTGTGGAGATGGAAACTCAAGAGAAGAGTTTAGATTTGGATTCCAGAATTCCTTTATCCCACTGTCCTGGTTTGGGCAACTAGAGCATACCTTACAGCTTCTCTGCGCTTGAAACTTTTAAATGGGAGAATGACAACAGAAATATGTTACAGTCAGAACTGTATTTTTATAATATGGTGTAAATGGTTTTCGTGTTATTTTAGGAATAAAAGGCTCAAGCTAGAGCCATTGTTTGGAACAGATAGAAGAAAGCCCATCTCTGAGGTCTTGTATCTCAGTTTGAGTCCCAGGAACTCTCTGAATTGCACAGGGAGTGTGTCATAACGAAGGACAGGATATGCTAATGACTTTGCTTCTGCTTTTCTGCATCCAAAAACTGAGATGACCTTATACCTAATTGTCTTTATTTGTATACATAGCAACATGTGTTCAAGTTAAACATGAACTGAGGTGGGGTTAGCCAGGAAGGAAAGGACTTAGGACAAGATCACTGGAAGCCTGGCAAGATGTGGGATGAAGGCCAAAACTTGGAAGACGGAAGGCAGGAGTTCAGGCTAGAGCTTGGAAGTATGTTTGGAGAAAGCAGCAGTGTAGGCTGGGGAACAGTGTGCTGTGTCAGGGACTAGAAAAATGAAGAGGCAACAGAGAAATATTTAAATATTTTACAATAATTAGGTTTGAACGCTTACAATGTAAAACTCTTAAAACTTTCAAGACTAGATAAAATTCTCTACATCCCTTCTCACCATTAAAAACCACATTCCCCTCTCCTCCCAGATAGACACGCCACAATACTCATTCCTCTCCCTTTCTCTAACCTAAGCTTGCTAGGCATGGAGCAGGACACATACACCTCCCAACTTTATTCAAGTAAAGTCAGTTTTGATCATCTTGTGATGACTCACAAATCGAATTTATTTTGGCTAATTTATTGAATGTATGAAGAACTGTATGAATTAGGTGTTATTCACAAGTTCTAGGTGGAGGTGAAGCTTCCTACCCTATCAAGGGATGTACTAGCATCAAAGCTGAGGAGAAACTCCCGCTGTGCATTCTCCTTGACCTCATAAATACAGACTTTTTTACAAAAAGAAACAGCCCCATCAGGAAAATCTCACCACAGGATACGTACCTTAGACTAGCAGCTGGGACATGTTCTGAAATCAGACATAATCCCAGGTTGTGCTAACCATCCCTGCTTCAGTTTTATTCTCATTTATTTTGTGTCAGACAAATTTCTTATGATCCAAAATGATTGTTGGGGGCATTGGCTCTATAGCCATTTTTTACACAGGAAGTTAGACGGGGCACAAAAAAATAATTTGGTTTTGGCTACTAGATCAGAAAAATAAACGTACACATACATAAATTATAATTATTACAGTTATAAAATAAAAAAAAATATTTATAGCTTGGGAAACAAGCTATCCTCAAGACTAATGTTGTTTTGTCAGGATACAAACTTAGCAGGTCAAACTTAACTATACTACACTTAACAAACCTAACAAATTGCTATGCGATCTTGCATGTATTCATTCTTTCTTGGTACTGCTTTGGTTGCTAATTTGTAATCCTTAGTCAAAAACTCCCTTTCCAGTGGTCTCCTAGTTATTTTGATCTCTGTGATTTAAAATTCCTACCAGAATGAGCAGCACCGCAGGCTTTTCTGACAGGATCAGCAAAGAGCACAGGTATGCAATCAGCACCTGGAGCTCCTATCGTAACACCTTTCTGATCTGTAACTATTCCATCATAGCTGTCAGGCTCCGTCTTTCCCATAACACACACAGCATTAGCGTGATCAATCTGTCAAGACAAAACCAGAACATGGACATGTTTATGGCAGCAAAAAAAACCCCACTTCCAACCAATGCAAGGATTTTTCTTTGGCATGAAACACACTTCTGCACCAACTGATTACCTGAGGAAATCAAGCACTCTCTCGTTCAAATGCCATGCAGATTTATCATTAGAGAGTCACCATAGAAGTGATTGTGTATTTTTCTTTTAAGAGAAACTGCTCTGATCATTTATCTGATTCTTCTGTTCTGCGGTAAGTTAAATGTTGGAATATACTTGGAAGAAACAGTGCTGCTTCTCCATGTACTGCCAAATGGCTGATAGTTTGGATGGCTTTTCCCACACATAAACTGCCAGCATAAATGTTTTAATTGTCTTGCTTCTCACAAGTTCTTGCTGAGAAAGATAATGCCTACAGTTTTAGCCAGTGATACATGAAGGAAGATCTAGCCTCTTTACATAAATCCATTGTTTGATAAGATACCTTGACTCTGTGAAAAGTCTCTGGGTTAAATCCTGCAGCATTAGCTAGCCGGCGGAGATTTTCCTTAACAACAACTTGTGGGTCCCTCCGCTTGGAACTGCTGAAGAGATTGCAGGAGCTTAGAGTGGGTATGTAGGAGATCCCACCCATCCTTGTGGTGAACCCGTGTAGGAAGATATCATCTGGAAAGGCAAAAAAGACAACAAACAATTGCTTACAACACACGGTCAGTCCAGATATTATATGGTTTTGTACAGAAGAGATCTGAAATCAGCCAACCAAGTTGAGTATTGCTCTACCTCGCATTTAGCTGTGGCATTTAAATTTAAGGATTCTAAGTTTCCCTCTTGCTCATAATCATAATCTTCTAAGGCCATGATAGAGGGGTTTGAACAAGAAGGAGAACTGGCAGATTTAGCCTGACTTTTTGCAGAGTTTTAGTGTAAAACCTAGAGAAGAGGTCACTCACAGAAGAAAATGAAAGTAGATTTTTATACAATTGTTCTAAGGTGGCATCTCCCGAGCTTTTTTGGCAAATGAAGTACTAGTCCTCAAGACTTCACAGAATCTCAAACTTCTTTCTAAAGCACACTGAAAGCACTAAGAATTTCTAGAGCTATTGAAAAATCCTCAATATTTACCGTGTGGGTCATTTATCACGGCCTCATGCACCAAATGCAATCACTGTTTTGGGGGGCGATGGAGGGGAGGGGGGTCATGTGGCAAAGTTGAATACAGAAAGATAATCCCACCACTGGTATTTTTGCTGTCTTAACAGCTGACAAGCCTAGTGACATAATCAGAGTTGAGATTCAAAATCTCTTTTATGTAGTATGATCCTTTCAAAGTCACAGTCAAAATCTTGAAGCACAATGAAGGCAAAGATGGCTCTAGGTAACTCATGTTCCTTTCAGGTTCAGGATCATTTCACACATATTTTTAGGGAAAGACAGTTCCAAATTTTTGCAGTAGCATACCCCTGAATCCTCTGAATCACGAGACCCCCATAATCACACCGCTTGAGAGAGCTACAGTAAACTGCGTGATGCCGTGGCAGGGATCCTGAGATACCACTCTCCTTAACCAGGCACGCCTGAGGCCGAGACCAGGAGAAACTCCTGTCCTGCCTTTCCAGATGATGATGGTAACTCTCAAAGTGTGTAATCCCCATACAGAGGGGAGGAGATTTTACTGTCTGCAGTAAGGCTCTCTCTAAACGTAGCCCTCTCTTTCCTCTGATCGTGCCCCAGGCCTGGAACAGACTCACTTTGCTGTATCTCTGTTAACACTTCCCCCTCTTACAGACATGATGGCCTATTACAACATCATCCAGAGTTATTTGCTGTCTGAAGACATTTCCAAATCTTACCCATTTTGCAATTCCCTTGAAGAAGTATGCTTGCGAACAGTCTCTGTAAAATCTGCTAGCTGGGATTCTCTTTACCTGGGATCAGGGAAGATCTGAGGATGGTGAGGTCCCCTTTCAGGCTCGGCAGGCTTTCCAAGTACATCTGAATCTCACTTTGGATGAGCGCCACGTCCTGCGGGGGAAGCGCTTGCCCTTCACTCCGAGGTTCAGCTATCTGCAGGTTTTCACAATCAGATGCCACCTGTAAATCCTCAAATTCAAACTGGTAGACTGCTGTAAAGAGATGGTCTATATATACTTTCATTAAGCCTTTTCTTAAGGTAGGGAGAATGACTTTAATGATGCTTAGGTCTTTTTCGTCCAGTCTTTGTTTGATGGTGTACAAAGCAGCAGCTGTAGTCAGAGAATGTACCACCTCCAGTCTTTTCTTCAGACTCTGAAAATCACTCAGAGATGGAAACAAGGACTCTTCTTCACCGTTAGTCTCGTTCTTCTGCCTCTGGTGACACATGATATAAACAAATGGAGCAGGGATGGAAGAGCGTTTCTCAATAGTTTCCAGCGTGTTACGCAGTAATCCTTGGATGTTGTTCTGTAAGTTGGGTGGTAGGCTGAACAGATCTATCAGCACTGCTTCCACCATATTCCAGGATATTTAAAGAGTCCTACAACTGCCAAGTAGTCAGTAACAAAACATGAAAAACAAAAAGGCAAGACAGCATCATTAGTCCAAACACAGAATTATGTTATTAAGGCAATGCAAATGCACTCAGTAATACTGTGTAGAGCAGGCAGCACAGCAGTAATTACTGTCCTAGGATTTCCACACTGCAGCAAAAGAAATTGCAGCAACAGAAAAGTAGCGGAAATGGGAATTACTATGTATTTATGTAAGTATTTAGGTATTTCCCTGCCACCCCGCCTACCTCTGGTTTTCCCCAGGTCAAGGATGATAAAAGGTTAGTACACAGCATTAGATTTATTGAACCAATTAACCCACATTAGCCTAATGGATCTTCTTGACCTCTGGCTGCTGAGCCCTCCTCCAGCTCCCAGGAGGGCAGGAGTTTCTACAACAATTTTTTTGGAGGCATTTTACACACTTACGGGAGAGATGGAGCTCACGTCTGCTACCCTTCCTGGCAGCCTCCAGGGGTGCTGGGCTGTGAGCTCAGTGACATCCTTCCCACAAGCCTCCACAAGACCTTTTGCACTTCTCCCTTGTGTGTTACCAAAAGTATTGGCTTGCTAATTTCTGACTTCTGTGTGGAGGGCCATATGATCAGTATAGTTCTTCTTTTCAACAGGCGCAGGAACTCAGCACAGGTTACTGAAACTTTACCTAGCACGCCAAGAAGTACAGAGAACTACAAGAAAAGACTGTACTACTGCGCAAAAATTCCTGCCTCAGTTTTTTCACTATGGTAGCTGCGCTCTCTGCTCTGAAATCAAGGCTCATTAAGCCAAAATCATCTTGTAGTTCACAGCTTCTCTTGGGATTCACAGCTTGTCTTCCAGTTTTGGTGGGGTTTGTTGACTGAAGCCCAGGTAGGCTGCCTACCTGTGGAAACTTGTCCATACATTTTTTCCTCTCTCTCTTGTTATGAAAGCCTATTTTACATAACCTCTCAGAAGCGTTTTATTTTCTCTGTATCTGCTAATTTTTCAGTTTCCAGTGTAAGCCTCCAGAGGTCTGGAACAGAAGACTAAATCCCTTTGCTTTGGTAACCTTGAACAGATGGCTATTCAGATATCATGATTAAGCACCACGCCTGATCTAGAAGGAATACATGCAGCTTTATCACCAGTTGTAGGACCTCATAATACCTTAACACCGCCATTTTTTTTTTTTTGCACAGTAACAGATCATGCATGAATATTAATTCATCTGCAGGAACAAAGGACTTGAGAATTTCTGGAGTCTTTGAATGCCATGCTCTGCTGCCAGAACTAACTGTATCTGATGATGCCTGGCACTATTTTCCTGCCCCAAGCCTTCTTTCTCCTGTGACTACACGCATGGTCTGGCTTCACAGCTCTTCATTATCCTGCAAAAATACCGCTTCTGTGCGTACTTGAGGCCTACCACTATGGTGGACTTGGTGTCCTCCTGGGCATTTTATGGTAGAAAATTAATTCCCAGAGTTTCTCCACTCCAATGAGAGGTCAAAGACCTTTCTGGTTTTAGTGGATCATTTATTCAGAGCAGGTTTTAGAAGAAAACATTCTGTGTGTTCTTCATTGTTCTTTCCCCCAGACTGGAAGAAAAATAATCCTGACTGAAAATGATGTTTTCCTTTCTGCAAGTTGGACGCTTACAAAGATTAATTGGTGACTATCAAAATAGGTGAACTAAAACTATCAAAGCGCGACGGCGGATAAAAGCATCTGCCAAGGAATTTATGACTCTTGATTTTGCTCAAAGTATTATTTACACACAGCTGATAACAGATTCTAGAGAAAACAGCTTGCTAAGAAAACAGCGTCGAAACAGACCCATGTCAAAGACCATGACTTGGGAAATCAGGATAGATCCTTCCCTACCCTGACATTCTCTGTGGGAGGCCTGTGAGAGTATGACATGATCCCAATCCAGGTATAGCCAATAGCCCCAGCAAAGATAGCGCAACAGAGGGGTGTAGTGGAAAAACAGATTATTGCTCCACTTCAGATATGTCAGTAGTGGAAGGTAAGGAGAGTTCACTGCTGTCCTCATACTTCCCAGGAAAAATACCACCAAAGAAAGGGTGGAAGGAAAGTGTTTGCGGAGGGAGAGGTAATTGCCTACATTGTTATTAAATTGTGTGTTGTGTGTTGCAAAAAGTCCACAGGGTCAATTATTGGGATGTACACAAAGAAACAATGGGGCTGATTCACCCTCGTATCCTTCCAGTTTTGCATCACAGAGTCCTACTGGGCTCAGTGGTGTCACAAGTAAATTTGCTGATAGTAGTAATAAATATTTTTGACTGCTTTCTAGGTCCCCCAACAAAACCCTTCTCAAAATGCAGGCTTGCCAAAGGCAGCAATGTTTTAGCTTAAGAGAAAACACATTTGCGGTTATTCAGGTTTTAAGTAACATGCTCTGCAGTCCCAGTGTTCCATGGAAAGTCTCACTGCATGTAACCGCATCAGGAAAGCTTAAGTGTGTTAATTAAGGAGTTGCTCATTTCAGTACACAATGCAAGGCAAATACTTGCACAAACTTGAAGCCAAGGCCACCCATGAGCTGTTTCACTCACTCCCTGAAACTCTTGTCAGTACAAACATTTGGAGGGTAAAAACATTCTCCTGCATAGACATCAAGAAAATCAAAGAAAATGACAGATAACAAGAAGAGAGGAGAGGTGGGGAGGGTAACAAGAGTGAAAAGGAGAAAGGCAAAGTGAATACAGAGAAGAAACAATGAAGGAAATAAAACCAGGCTGCAGAGAAGAGAGAGCTCCGGGAGGAAAAAGATCCAAACACCAACTTACAAAAACCTCAGAAATCTAATTCTAAAAGCTCACTGTTGGTCAAGAAAAGATTGCCGGCAATTTCCTGCACCTTCGAATCCTACTGGTCACCTTATCTTCTTACAGAAACACAGAGAACTGATATTGTTCGGGGAAAATAAAAAAGGCAAGACATATTTAACATCTGCCAGAGTGAGATTCCCAGAGAAAGCAAACAGGTCATTAAAGCAGCCCAAATAAACAGGGATAAGAGCACATTTGTAATAAAATTTTACCAACAGCAAAGGCAAAAAAAAAAAAAGGGGGAAAAAAAGAAATACATAAAAACCTCTTAAGTTGGATTAAAATAAAACCTTCTGCCTCTCTTAACTTAGGGATATTTAGGCAAGGTTGAAGAAACAGAAATCAGCACTTAAAATACTGAAGCACATGCAGTTCTCATAAAGAAACTCTAAAACACAGGATTTTACTTACACAGGTAGACAATCCTTTTAAACTCTTGAAAGGTAACATCTGATACAAATGCACTTTACCAGCTTTATATATCTCACTTCTCACTGTCAAATCTTGCAGCTGATTTGTACAAGACGGAAATTCCTATTCTAGGTAAGATTGGAGTGGGAACCTGTATTTCTTCTTTCTGATGAGACCCTGCTTTGCTGCTGTCAGTGTCCACAGGAAATAACAAACTGTACTGAAAAGCACCAGCCTGATTAAGTGCCTGGGCAGCATCAAACACGGAAGCAGCATTAACCCTGCCATGTAACTCCCTGCTGTAATCATACGTGCTAATGCATCGGCTTTGCATAATCTCAAACAGATTCAGAAACATACAGCAGAGCAAAACGGAACAAGAACACAACGAAGTTTAAGGAAAACTTGTGCAGACCGAAAGCGTTTCCTTTTCTGAGCTGTAACTGCACGTTCCTGTGAAGAATTTGGCAGTCAGTCAAGAAAAAATATATTCAGAAGGATCCACATAGAGAGGTTACTAGAGGCCAGTCTTCAGGGCCACAGGCCTGAAATGAGGATAGCGATTTCTCCTCGGAGCAGTCAGAAATTTCGCAGAGCTCTGTGAAACACTCTGAATGTTTTGACAGGACAACGCAAAGGTGAAAAGCAAGTGGAGGAATCAGGAATTTGTGTCAGGCTTTGTTCAAGAATCTTATGATAATAAGTAAGTTTTCTCAACTGTGCTAAAATCAGTCATGACAGGTTAAGTATAGTACGACTAAAGGAGAAGAGGAAAAAAAAAGGTAATGTTTTCACGATCAGAGGAATTAATAAAATCCGATTTCCTGTGAATTGCTGTCCTGTGTCCCCTGTTACTCCCTTTCCCTCAGTTCCACGAAACCTGCATTTCTGCCAGACCCAGAACACTCCTGGTGAGTCCCCCAACATTTCCCCTCCTGCTTTTCCTTACAGCAGACGCCGGGCAGAGGGATGAGCGCTGAATCCTCCTGGCTCTTCCTCCCAAGGAGAACCGATGTGGGTTCCCACCCAGGCACCTATTTTCATGAAGTCTGCAGGAATCGGTTATCTCTGAGGCTTTCCACCCCACCGTCAAATGTGTCTGAACTAGGTCATTAAAAATTAAAAGCAGGACTCCATGGAAAGAGACCAAAACAATCATTTTCTTTCCAGACTAAGGAAGACAAAAAATAACTATGGGGGTTATTTTTGGTGCAGAATGCTGAGAAAGGAAAAAGAAAAGGTCAGAAAAATAGCCAGGATACAAAACGATATTGAAACATGACAAATTGACATTCTGTCTCTGCCTGAAGTATTATACTCAGCTTCTGTCCTTTCAAAAAAGGGATGAAATAAACAGATCACATGCAGTGATGAGCAATTATATTATAAGAATTGTGGGATTTAGGGTTATAATTCCTTAACCCAGAGTTCAGAGGAATACGAGTGGGCACCAGGCAAGTCCATGGCTATAAAAGAGGAGAAACCGGGCCACGTTTCTTCCTTGTAACCCAATGGTACTCAGCAAAACTTATGTTCTCTGCAGCGTCTATCAAACACTAACAAATTATGACTGAAAATGTAGTTTAATACAATGAATTAGGCAAGTCGGGAAATTTAAAAGTAAAAAAAAAAAGCGAATTAAAACTGCCTCGGCCACAGGGCGGCCCAGGCCGCGCTACCGCTACGGGCCCCACCGCCAAGCACCCACCCGCTTCTGAGGGGATAAGCTATTCCCCCCGTTCTTCCTCCGTCTCCGGCCGGGGCCAGCCCCGCTCCCCGCCCCTCTCCCGGCTCTCCGTGCCCCACGGCCGCCGCTGAGGGCCGCCCTCCCCTCACGCCGCCCCCCCGC
>VXBO01003546.1:105970-138116 GCA_013400135.1 Rhinoptilus africanus | reverse complement strand
AAGCCCCCGCACGCCGAGCGGCGGGGACGGCCCTTGGGCGACGCTCCCCGGGCCGTGGCGGGCGCCGCGCGCGCGGGGGTTTGGGCGGGAAGGGGCGGGAAGGGGCGGCCTTTGCAGCCGCAGCCGCTGAGGGGGCGGCGGTGGCGGTGGTGTGAGGGGGAGGCGGAGGCTGCTCGGCCGCCCCGCCCGGTGGCGGCCGGGTAGGTAGCCGAAGGAGGCGGCCTCGTCGTGAAAGGGCGCCTGGCATCGCTTTTCCCCCTTCAGTGCCTTTGGGACTGCGTGCGGCAGGGGCAGGCCTGCTCGGGGTTGTGGAGCGCTTGAGGGGGATAGGGAGGAGAAGTGAGGAGTGCCCGGAGAACCGTTGCAACAGCCCTAAATATGAAATGATTGATGCGGTTTCCTCATCAAGACTAGAAACTTTCAGGCACAGTTCGTGGGTCACAGAGTGACAGAATGGTAGGGGTTGGAGGGGACCTCTGAAGAGCATCTAGTTCAACCCCCGCTGCCCAAAGCAGGTTCACCAAGAGGAGGCTAGATCCAGGTGGGGTTTGAATATCTCCAGAGAAGGAGACTCCACCACCTCTCTGGGCAGCTTGTTCCAGTGCTCTGCCACCCCTCAAAGTAAATAAGTTTTTCCTTATGTTGAGGTGGAATTTCATGTGTTCTAGTTCGTGCCCGTTGCACCTTGTCCTGTCACCAGGCTCCAATGAAAGGAGTCTGGCCCCATCCTCCTGACACCCACCCTTTAGATATTGATAAGCATTGATGAGATCCCCTCTCAGTCTTCTCCAGGCTAAACAGACCCAGGTCTCTCAGCCTTTCCTCATGAGAGAGATGCTCCAGTCCCTTGATATCTTCATAGCCCTCTGCTGGACTCTCTTCAGTTGTTGCTTGTCTTTCTTGAACCAGGGAGCCCAGAACTGGACACAGTACTCCAGGTGGGGCCTCCCCAAGGCAGAGTAGAGGGGGAGGATGACCTCCCTCCACCTGCTGGCCACACTCTTCTTGATGCACCCCAGGATGCCATTGGCCTTCTTGGCCACAGGGGCATAAGGGTCATCTGAGTGCCATTTAATACGTTGGGCCTGAAGATGTGCTTTATATGTGCCAGACTTGTTGCATTTTCCTGGGAGTTTGGTGTCACTTTATATAACAATAAAGATTTTCTTGATTAGCTTATTCTAACCAAAGTGATAGAAAAATCATTTTACTAAACATTTTCTAATCACTGGGGGGGATCTTTAGAGACTTAGTCTGACAGCTTTTTCAAGTTCTATTTTATCTTATATTAAGGATAGTTTAGCAGTTAATGTAGCAGACACTTCCAGTATGGTAAGTGCAATGATGTAAATATTCAGGCTAAATATAAGAGCATGCTTTCATGCATTTAAGATGCTCTTAATACATCTACATCTGTATTCACAAACTGAGGATCTGTCCTGCAGAGAAGCCAGAAGAAAGTTGCAGTAATTTATAAAATTCTGCAGGAAAGAGTTGTAATTCTCAATTGTTAGCTTTCGACAACCACTCGTTAGTAACTTGTTTATAAAAAATGAACCAAATGAAATAATGTATTGATATGGAATCCCACAGGAAAGGCGTTAATATTATTCTCTTTCATTAATAGTCAGGAATTAAATAGAATGAAGATAAAACAATTCACTTTTTTTTTTTTTTTTGCGTCCTTATAGTTCTGCACTTCTGTCTAAAATGGCCAAGCAGAATTCTCCATCACTAATTGAAGTTGTAAAACAAGTTGCAGAGCAGCAACATTCACAAGCGTCAGAGATAGAAAAAAGCAAAACAATCCTTTTCCAATTGCAGGTAATAAACTTTATTTAGAGTAGTTAATTTTTTTTCATTAGATGGGGAAGTATTCTTATGAGCAAGAGAAGTTGTTGGTACCTATTTTTTTCTGTGTGTTTGCATTTAAGTGTAAAGCAGCAGTTCTGTTCCTGAATGTTGCATTTAGGCTTCACCAAAACTGTATGTGTATTGATATTCGTAAGGCTGCAACTTAGCCTTACAATAACTAGCCTTACAAATAACTAAGACTAAGGTTTTAGCAGAAGCTTTTGGTTTTTTATTTGGAAAAATTAAAATAAACCAAAGCCCAAAATACACTGAGATAGCAAACATACAAAAACTCAGTACAAAGTTAGAGCTCTTTGACTTTTTCGTGGTGATTTCCTGAGAAACTAGTGGGAAAAAAAAAAAGGGATTTTAGAAGCATCCTTTTAGGCCGATTTTCATCAGACTCAACATTTTTTCTGAGCACCTTTTTGTTACAAAATACTTTATTTTTCTGTACGTTTGATGTGGGTATCCTAAATAGTCATTAAATACTCATTTTATTTAGTAATATTTAGTAGAACACTGGGTACATGTAGTTTTTGTGAATACTGTATAACCATTTCTGTTCTAATCTCTCATAGAATTTATGAAGCTTTCAATTATTATTTAACCTTTGAGATCAAATTTCTATTGAGAAACTTACATTTGAGTCTGCGGAAAGACACAGTAGTATTCAGGCATTTTTGAGCATGGGAGAATGCAAATGGAAATCATAGAGTTTCTGTTACAATGTCTGTGAATAGCCCTGCAACTAAAATGATGTTTGAAATTTTGTACAAAGATAACTTCTAATGCTTAGGAACGTCAATTGACTGGCCGCACCTTGCAAGAAGTGTTCTCCTAGTTAAATACCATCTCATAATATGATGATGCTGCAACAATTAATTTGTGATCAAAGAATTTAAACAAGCGTCTGTTTTCAAAAAACCCCACAGAACTTTAGAGCCCTAGGTAATTAAGGTAGCTCATTTATTTTCTTCCTTTTCCATACCTTTTCCTTTTTCTTTCAATAAAGCCCAAACTGTAGGAAATTTCATGCAAACATGTTAGCAGAACAGTGAAGTTAAATAATTAGGAACTTAAAGTTAAAATGCAGAACTGCTTTTTCATCTTTGTATCTATTTCCATGTGTTAATGTCACAGAAGACATGGAAAACAGTAATTTCCTTCCAAAATTTAAGATCTTTGCCATTAAAACCTTCTGCTTTCCTGTCCTCAGTAAATGGTGGCTGGCACTCATACAAAACCTGCTAAAACCGTATCCTGATTTCCAAATTAAAAGTTACACCAAAACTTTTTGTTCTTAACAGTTAATGTCTTCATCTGTTAAAGACATTGAGTAAGAGATTTCATATCACTCATATTGCTTCCATTAGGGAGAAGCTAATAGGCGACATAAATCACGATGCTAATTCGCTCACTTAATGCTCTACTGTTGGCTGTTACTTAGGGTGGGATTCATCATAGCTAGCTTACATCACCTACAAGTCATATATTAAACTCCGTATTAGTCATCTAGACTCCCTTGGTAGTCAACAAACAGAGGGAAACATTTCTGAGGCAGCAATTTAGCCCTCCCATCTTAGACTTATGATGGGTTGAAGCACTACTTCCTGAAGTTGTTCACTTCGCATCAGTGAGAAGATGTAGAGGCCTTTTTAGGACTAGATGCCTGTTTCTTAGGGGGTTAAAATAACTGGGATTAATCCTACTCTCAAATACTGCTGTGATGAAGATGGGATTAAAAACTTCAGTAGAACAGGCTAGTTAAGCTCCACCATCTCAAACACCCATCTCTGCGTTTGTGTGCTTTTGTAAGTGATTTTTCATATCATTAGTTATTTTTAGTCTGATTTGGACTTCAGCAGATTTCAGCTCTAAACAAACATTAGGATTGTGTTTGATCTGTCATGTCCTATGTATCTTGCAAATATGAGGAATTTAAAGTAATTTCAAGGTTACTTTATTTCATATTTTAGACTCAATCTAAGGGAAGAAGTTTAAAATAGTATTATTTCATTGTGCCTCTAAGGTGATGATTTTAGGAAACGGAACTCTAATTATCTTCTGTTCAAGCCACATTAAACAAGTGAAAAAGAAGATATTTGAATAAATATAAATTACAGTGCTTAACTAGATACCTAGTATCTTCTCAAAAAATGTTCTTAAGTGAACACTGAAATATTTTACAGGCAAAGTTTCAAGAACTAGAAAAAGAAATGGATTCTATTCTATTAGAAACGAAGACAACAGAAAGGGAATTATGTCTGCAAGATGATGCCATAGAAGTGACAAAATATCACTGTGAAAGTCTGGAGGCTCAAGTCAGAGCTCTGTATTTTGAAAACTTAAAGCTGAGGCATGATGCAGAAACAATACAAGAAGAGTTTGAGATGATATTTGCAAGAAATAATGAATATCGGGAAAAAATAAAGGCTCATAAAAATCTCTCTTGGGAGATGGAAAGTAAAATGCCGGTTATGATTGAGCTTGCTAAAAAGAAAGCTGTTGTTAAGCAATTAAAGGCAAAAAAAGAGGACTTAATGCGTGATCTCCAGAATCCAGAAGGATCTGTTATAAAACAAGTGCAGGTACTATATTTCCTCTTAGATTCCTTTTCTATAGTGTGAAATAATTCTGACACAGTTTAACTAATATGCTTATTTTATCTAATACTTTTACTGTTCATGAGGGACTTACTATGGGGAATATAGATAAATTATAATGCTATGTTAATTGAAGAAATTTTGACTTCAGTATGCAGTAAAAAAAAAATCATCATCCATTGTTAGCTGTATATTACTGTAAAAGTCTATGTAATGGAATGAACTCAGCTATGAAAAAATTGCAGCGCTCTAAATTCAACTATATTATTGCCAAACTATCTGGGCTTCTTTGGGTTGTTGGATAAACTTAAAATGGGACATTTTTAATATGTTTAATAGATGTACTGTGCAACTTTTTAAGGAGGGGATTCCTGTATCTTGACTTAAATCTGCAGGAAGAAATTACACTTTTAAAAAAGGAAATTGCAACATTGAAAGAGTTCATCAATAAAAAAACGGATTTGCTGGAAGAAGAGAAAAAAATGCATGCTAAGCTTAGAAAAGAAATCGAGGTGAGTCATTTGAATAAAACATAATTACAGTTCTCCTGACAGAATATAGATAGTGCAAATGAAGTTTAGGTACTTTACACACTGTTCCTGGCCACACATTATTCAAGTATATACAGTAACCATATTATCTTAAATTCTCGATACTGATAGGCTTTCAAAAATTCAGAACTTAATTGCTATAACGAGAAAAATTGAAGTTAACATTTTTTCTTAAATCTTTTAAGAAAGAGTTCAGCTGTGAACTTTTGGAATGATGTCCTGAATGGTAGTAAATCTTTTAAGGAGGAGTTCAGCTGTGAGCTTTTGGAATGATGTCCTGAATGGTAGTAAAGCAAAATGCACTTTTTTTTATATCTGTAATACTTTTAAAATGCTTTAAATTTCATTGCTGACTTGATTATTCATGACTTGTTTCATGGTTCCTGATAACTCATCAATGGGAGAATCAATTGCACCAAGAAAATGGACTTCCCATGAATCTCCCTAATTTGAGCTGACATTAAATTAGGGATAACACAGCAACTCCTAATTAGCTGCCAAGATAAAATTCTGATGAATAGTTAAAACCTTCTCTTTTTAAATAATTTAACTATATTTTACATTTTGTTCCTTACTAAAATACTTTATATGCCTAGATAGTTTTTAGTTTGGAAGTTTCACATCATTTATCTTGTTAGTTCACATAAATGCCACAAAATTTAATGAGCAAAGCTTGATGATATAAAGATTAACTGATCTAAGGTTAGCTCTATTGCCCGTTGTAAAATGTAGGAGGAAAAAAGAATCATTTGTCGTGCAACAGGGAACAGCAGAGAATTTTTTAAGTGAAAAGCAAAGCACGGGCACTTTATAATAAGTCTATGCTATTCAGCATCTGAAAAAATGTTTTATTATCAAGGAAACATCCTCCTAAGAAAGTTTTCTAAACCCAAAGTGAAAACAGGCAGCCTAAAAATAATGTTCTGTTATATTATTGAAATCAATTTCATTAAATAGTGAAGGTTAACGTGTTCCTCTGTTTGGACTATACTAACTTTTTTCTCGGAAGGAAGCAGGTTTTAAAATGGCATCTTTCAGATTATTATTTTCTATTAAGAGCTCTTTGGAAAACAATCCAAAAACTGACAATGGACAGGCAGAGACATTGATACCCAGCAGTCCTCGGTAGAACTCAGGAAAGAATACTCAAGCCAAGCATGGGAATTAATTAAGATAACTTGACACATGGAAGAGGTTGCATTGAGCTGCAGTGGTGGGATTCAGCTACAGACTGCCAACACCTAAATGTGGTTATTCAAATGCAGATGACTACACAGGAGTCAGACAGGTTTCCATTATAATCACTGGAGGTGTAGTCAGTGCAGTTGATGTATCCCAGAGATCAATTCATCTGTCCATATGTAGGTGTTTACAGTAGGGTGAGCTGCATAATCTGTTTTTTCTAGACTTTATAGTATGCATTGGCTAGATTTCCATTGATCAAAACAGGAACGTAGACATGTAGGTCACATACTCACCTCTAAAGTTAGGTGTCTTAATCTGCAGACTAACTGTACCTCAAGACTTCAGCACTTCCTCATAGGACAAGTGCACATTGCATGGATTCTCAGCTTCTGGCACTACATGGGCCAAAAGTAACTGTCCTCCTTATAACCTCGTGAAGTTCAATAAGGCCAAGTGCAATGTCCTGCGTCTGTATTGGGGCAGTCCCCAGTATCAATACAGACTAGGTGATTAATTGATTCAGAGCAGCCCTGTAGAGAAGGACTTGGAGATATTAGTAGATGAAAAGCTGGACGTGAGTTGGCGATGTGCATTTGCAGTCCAGAAGGCCAACTGTATCCTGGGCTGCGTCAAAAGCGGTGTGGCCAGCAGGCTGAGGGGAGTGATTCTGCCCCTCTGCTCCGCTCTGGTGAGACCCCACCTGAAGTACTGCGTCCAGCTCTGGAGCCCTCAGCACAGGAAAGGCATGGATCTGTTGGAGCAGGTCTAGTGGAGGGCCACAGAGATGATCGGAGGGCTGGAGCACCTCTCTTGTGAAGAAAGGCTGAAAGAGTTGGGGTTGTTCAGCCTGGAGAAGAGAAGGTGCCAGGCAGACCTTATTACAGCCTTTGAATATGTAATACAAGGGGGCTTGTAAGAAGGATGGAGAAAGGCTTTTTACCAGGGCCCGTAGTGACAGTTTTAAATGGTTGATAGAGGGTAGATCTAGATTGGACATAACAAAGTTTTGTTTTTTTTTTTACAATGTGGCTGGTGAGACACTTCAGCAGTTTGCCCAGAGAGGTTGTCGTCATTGGAAGTGTTAAAGGTCAGATTGGATGACGCTTTGAGAAACCTGATCTAGTGAAATATGTCCCTGACCATGGCAGGGGTTCGGGCTCTTTCCCCCACATGAAACTGCAGCTGTAATATTCTTCGCAGATGCTTGTTTATCCTGTCCTTGAAGGACCCCAGTGGTGGAGATTCCATGAGTGCCCAGATATTTTTTTCTAATGGTTAATTTATGTGTATACAAGGCCCAGTAAAAAGAGAAATGTTCTGGCTCGCCTCTCTCCAGTAAGCAGATGAGTCCTTCCTGCCTCATCAGATATGCCAGACAGTTCCAAATAATGATGTCAGAAATGCATTTCTAAAAAAAGCAGATAATATTGATCATAGATGTTTCAGTGTCATTTGTACAGTCCTAGTGACGTTCAGATCCTGCAGGCACTCATTCAGATGAGGGAATCTGACATTATCCTCCCAAAAGCTGTGAAGGATTGGAGTGGAGAACTGGGCAACATGAAGAAAAACGACCCATCACCAGTAAAATTAGGCAGTGTAATTTATAAAACATTAGTGAGCGTAAGAGTTAGTTATACGTTAAATTTGGGCAGCAAGACTCGCAGGAAGTCACTGGCAATGCTGTAGTTCTGATGCAGCTGTACGTCGTCGTGTGTATATTAAATACAGTGTAATAACATTTCAGTAAGCAGACACAAGAATAATTATACACTACCACTCATATGCCATTCAAACTAGGGTAAGTAAGCCCAAATATTCATTAAGTGAATACCCATTATTTCCATTTTTATTATAACGAATGTTTCATGCTTTTATACTTCAGAATGCAAATCTTCAGAGGGTTGTCTGCAGCAACCATTCTTCATATGAGGCAGCAATGGGGGCAAAATTGATACAGTACTGCATTGCCACAGTGCAGTGCAACAGTGAAGATGCTATTACAGCCATCTGGGTTACCTCGTTTGTATTCTAATTTATACTTAAACACACTTGTCAAAGAATTAAAATTCCTTCCTTTCTCACGTCTCACTCTGGAGCCTGAAATCTTCCACGTACGAAGTGTTGTGCCAGCTGTGAGATGCTGACTCTTGGTCTGGGATTTACTCTGTTAAAGTTTAGACATCTACAAAACAGATATCCACATTGAACTCCTCACTTAAGCTCTTAGCGGGACAGAGCTTTTCTTTCCCTTAGTGGGAAAGAGAGAAACGATTCCTTTTGTGCTAAAGCAGATATCTGAAATCAGTCAGATGAATTGCCTCTTAGATGTTTATGTCTCTTCAGTAACTATAAAGCGAATGTGGAATGACTTGGTCACATTAGGTGAGCTGAACCCAGCTCTGTAAATAGTTTTACTTGAAAGAAATTTCAAAGTGAATTTTATTCTATTTTATTAGGTACAGAATAAAAGATACGATGCTATTCTAAAACGCTTGCATTGCCAACTGAACAAACTCCATTCAAATAAAAGGCAATGGCACTGGAACATTCAGCAGTTGGAGAAGAAGGCAGCAGAACTAAGAAAGTGTCTTGGAGTAGTGGAGTTACAAAGTAGCATATAAACCAAACCTAACAAAGCTACAAAGGGGAACATCTTTTCCAGACAGAGGAGCTTTTTTTTCTGGAAATAAGACAGATAGTAAAGTAGCCCAATATGTGGGACAAGGCTTAGTGATTTTTTTCTTTCTGAAGTTTTTCTCCCTTTCATTCTGTGGCCTAGGCTAGGCTGTGTTCAATCTGTAATGCAGTGGAATAACTTTGCTTTTATTTTTTACTGTAGCCAGAGGCTGTTCAGGAAGAAAGTTATTAATATTTCCATGTGTTTCCATACTACGTGCCAATTTTATCTAAAAAGTCATTTGAAATCATCAAATAAGATTTGAGGCGTTCCTTTTGATTTGATTAGATCTTTGAAGATTGAGATCTACATTGGTTTTCCTGCAGAAAAATTAGTATCGGTGTACATTTGCATTCTTGAGATACCAAAATTCCAGATCTTCTATCCACATCCCTTATTATTTCAACCTACTAAGGAACTCTGAGAGCTCCAATGGCCTGTGTTTTGCTGTTTGGGAAATTTGTAGAGGATGTTACGGCCTATTTGCCCTGTATCTGCCAGGATGTCCTAGCATGGGGGACAAGGAGGACATAGGCTGTCCAGCTGTAAAAGGCTTAGGAACAAGTACGCTCACAACGGGGCTTCAGTTAATCTGACTTCAACTTGTCTAATATATGTTATCAAAGAGGAATGAGTAGGTAAAGGCAGTACTGGGGAGCTTTTAAAATGGAACAACTCACGTTCTAGAAACAGGAATGCATTATAGATGATTGATTATAGAGGAACTTACTATGGAGAGGAGCTTAACTGACTCGTACTAGCCATCGACATCTAAGTGCCTAATGTTTGGTAAAATGATTCTTAACATAAATGACGACCTATTAAAAGTTACAGTTAAAATAGTAGTGAACAATAAAAATTTTTCTTTGCCTTCTTTTGATTATGCATTTGGCATTTGAGGAATTTACAGTACTTTCTCTGTTCTTACACTTAAGGTAATAGTTATGACTGGACATAACCTGTAACATTTATGTGTTCTATGGAAGTAGCTTTTTATTTGGCGTGTTGTCTTGAATAATTTATATTTATCTTTACTCCTGAGTATAAAATGAAGATTTAAGCAAATTGAGTATTTAGTGTGGAAAATGTTAAACTGCCTGTATTGGTGGCTAAGGAAAGCAAAATTTAAAGTGCAGTACTATTATTACTTGTGTTAGAACTTTCATATATTCATGTATATTTACATTTTCCTTATTATGTTATTACACTTAATATAAAGTTAGCTTAAGCAATATGCTGACTCACGAAGGCACTCTCTTAACATTGTTAGACTCTCCAGCTTGTTTGGCTTGGTCTTTTTCCTTTGCAATATTATCAGCCAAGCTACTTTCATTAAAACAATAATGTAGAAATGAAAACCGCAATATCCTATGCTATAGTAACAGTAATGTGATATGAATAATTTGCTAGACCTGCATTTTCCTTGTTCCTTTTCATAAATCCCAATAAGTTTCAGTATCTCATATTACTTTTATGGTTCTTTTGTACATGTTTTGAAATTGTTTAGTATAATTTAATAAAGGTGAATATAAGAGCTGTATGTAATACTCGCGTTAATGCTGTATACAGAGGAAATGTTCCCTTCTCCTACGGAGATACCTCCCTATTGTCCAAGGCCTAAGTTGTCTAATACTCATTTTTGCTCTGTTCTTTGCAAGAGAGCTCATGTTCTTGTCTACTGGGACCCTTGAGCCCCTTCCTGGGTCCTCAGCTATCAAAGGTGTATTCCTTCTTTTTCCTCAGTGTAAAGCTTGTTTTTTTTATTTCAGTATACATATTTAAATGGACTAAGCTTATCTCAGTTGTGTCTCAAATACTCTGGTAACTACAGAGGATTCCCCTGCATCTGGTAATAGCTGAACTCTGTATCAAAAAGAGCCCTGACCACTTATGATTCCCTCCAGTTCACATCCTGGTTTTCCCAAGAAGAAACTCATCTGTGCAGGCCAGAAGGGAGCTGCTGCATGGTTTAGCTGTATCCCCATAGGAGCTTTGGAAGTTAAAGTACATCTCAGCTTCTCAGCTTTCCTGCCACAAAATGTAGCTGTAGTTCAATTGTTTAATTTCACTCTGCGTGTCTGTGCTCTGTATAACTGTTATGCTCTCATATAATTAAAAAAAAATTAGACTAGAACTAAGCTTATCTTTAATTCCATATCAAACAAAAATGCTAGTATTAGTCTTAACACCAATACCTGTGGAAATGTGTTAGCCAGTCCCTAATCCATTTTACTGGTGCCTTGATGACTATATAGAGTATAAACTCCGTAATGCAAATGTTGTTTAGTATGAAGACCGTCACGTTGCAAAAAGTCTGTTTGATCGCTAGAATAATTTGTTATAAGGACTCTGATTGTTATTGTCATCCTGTATCACTGTCCTAGTTAAATGCCACAATTATAATCACTCTGCCCACATAAACATACTATTCATGTGTTTAACTTAACTGCCTTGGCACCTGAGTTGATTCATCTCTAATCTTTGAAGCTCTGATTGTCCTCAGTCGCCTCTAAATTTGTAAAAGTTTAGTCACTGAATACACCTGAAATCTGCATTCAGTCAATTCATGTGCTAAATGCCAAATTTTACAGGATCAAATACATTTTGTGCGCTTCTGCTTAAACAGAACTTTGTATCATGTGGTATTTATGTATTTTCCATGCCCAGCATTTCAAATTTAGCATTTAACATTTATCAGATAATAAATATAAGAAAGGCATAAGCATTTTACTAGTGAACAGTGAATTGCAGTTAATTGCAAGAAAACCTCATGTGGGAAAAAAATCATCTGAAACAAGGAAATAGAAATTCCTGCCTTCTCTAGACTATCAGTATTCTGTACAACATAAGAAAAAAAGAAATGTATGTAGCTTTTTATAAAATGTCTAATTCCAGCAAATCCTTGCAACTTGCTGAGGCAGATTTTTCTTGATGCAATGTGGAACAGTGGTAGGTTGATCTTGGGGCATTTTTTTCTCTTAGCAAGCAGGCACAGACAGTAGGAGAATGATTTATGGTTTTTGGAGGCAAACTTGGTGAATGCACTTTGTGTTCTTTACATAAAGCTCTCCCTGCTCCCGGTAGAGAAGCGTGCTGCCAAACCCCTATCAGTCATTCCTGAGGATGGGTGTGGGGCTAAGGGAGGAACTTCTGGCTTCAGTGCTCTGCAGGCAATGGGGAGAGGAGTGACTGCCCACTCTCGACAGCAAAACAGACAACAAGCAGCAATGTACACGTAAATAAATAAGGGTGTGGAAAAACTTACCAACCAGCGCTTCCTACTCACCGCTTAGCAAAAGTTTGAAGGACAGGAAGCTGAATTGATTCCAACAATATCGTGTAAATGAGTGGGAAATTACTTGGGGAACTCCACACTCGACAGGGAAACAATACAGCCATTGGATCACGTCATGGGATGCAGCAAATGTACTGATGGGTGCTAAAGGGAAGGATTTCCCCATGCTGTAAGCTGACGCTCTGCACGAAACCCTTTCACGTGACCCAACAGCCTCAGGTGCTGAAGCAGAAGAAACGTGTCACATAACACAGACGTACCTGCTAAGATCTTTGCTCTCATCAAGGCTACGTGTAATACACAACAGAACGGGGAAGGTGAGCTGGGGGTAGACACCAATGTTACGCTGCTTTGCCTCGGTTGCAGAGTTTGCTTTGGCCCTCAGGAGTGTGAGTGTGACAGTGGGTAATGCATGCTATTCTGCTGTGGTTCATACACGATGCTTCAGAGGAGGAAGAAATTGTGGCCACGCCATGCATTGGTGGTATGTCATGCTGCTGAGGGTGAAAAAAAAAGCTTTCAGAGCTCTTACTCAGTTTTCTGAAATGCATGAATATTTCGTTTTCAAAGTAGTTAGTAGATTGTTTGTTAAAATGCAGTTGCAGCGTGTAGCTCTGAGTCATGTCAAAGCAGTAACTTCTTGAGGAATTCCAAGCAGTACTGAAATATTTTTCTTTTCATTGTCTACTTTGCAGGAGGCAAACACTTTTTCATGGTCAGGGTGAAGGCGGTGCAATGAACTGCCTCAGAAACGTGGATCCAGCAAAAACAATTCACAGCCTCCTTAAAGTACCACGTTCAGTTCTTTCACGTGGGTTTTTCTAGCATTTAGAGGAAGTGACATGTGGCAACCTAACAAAACTAAGAAAAAAAAAATAAACCACAAACTGCAAAGGACAAAGCAAGATAAACAAACAAAATTTCTACCCTCCCTACCGCAAAAAGAAAGATAATTGTACTGCACATTCCCCATCTGGATGAAAGACAGGAGACAGCTTTATCGTGTCACTAATGTAATTCTGTCGGAAAACTGTTGCTGCAATAATGAGTAAAGGACAGCGATCTGTGTTGAGCAGAGATTTCTCCAGTTAGGAAATTACATGAGCGTTTCTACTTTCTGCAGTAGCTTTTTAAGTTAACACAGTCTAGTTTTACATAATTCAGTAAAATCCTTTCTGAAAGAGCAGCAACCTTCTTAGTATCTGATTTTATTATAAATATCATGTACTATATATTCAAAACTTATTGACTAAATGTCACATAAAAGCCTCGATGTTTTTCTGTCATGTACACATTATATCAATTATCGTAATATATCGCTTGCAGTGTTCTCCAGGAAGTTCTGAAGACTTTTCCGGAGTGGAACTAGTACTGGCAGTTTGAAATGCGGTTGCTTTTTTTCCCCACCGACAATAAAGTCTAATAGTTCCCTCTAGTGGTGAAATGACTTTTTACACGGTAAAGGCACCTTTCATACTTGTTTTGCTTTGAAGAGCAATACTTACTGTTAAGGACAGTTAATATTTCTACAGAACGTGGTGAACACTACGAAATGCTATTTTATTTCTAAAAAAGATCGGAAGCAAAGGAAATTCTGGGTATTCTAACTCTTGCAGCTGCAAACAGCTACTGGAGGATTTGATTTATTTATTCTTAATTATTGATCTGTTTTTAAACAAGAAAGAATTTGACAATTTTCCTCAGGTCTTCTGTTCTAATCTGAGTTATAATGCAAAGCCTACTACAAGTAGAAGGACTTCAAATGTTTTCTTAAAAATCATTTAAAAAAATTTTTTTTGTGAGCTAAAAGCAGTCTTCTACAAACTTTTCCGTAGGTCAATTTCATTTTAGTAAGAACTGTTCTGTTTAAGATCATTGGCTTCCTGCTCTTTGCTGAAAAATATGCTTCAAAAAGACTAGGTCAGACTTACAGCTGACTAAAACTGACTATAGCTGGTAGTTATGGATTTACAACATACTATATAAAATGATGTTTTCAGGCTTCTTAAATAACCCTGCCTGGGCTGAATGTTCTGGCCTGAAACTGCAGTTCTGTCTCAAGGTCAGTGTTCTGGAAAGCTTGAACATAAAGTACGAATGTCATCGCTTGAGGCACCCAAAATACTTGATAAGAGAAAGGCATCCCACAGCAGATTCAGCGTGTGTGTGCCTTGTGGCAGAGTCTGGCTCTTTCCAGGGGCTACAAAGGAATCCTAGAGCAACTACCCTTAATTTAAAAGACTCAATGAAATGCCTATTTTGTGTGAGATAAGCCCAGCAACAGCAAAGCCAGCCTGTTACTTACCCCTATTTAAAGGTTTATTTTATGGATCTCAAACAAAGGATTGAACTGGACTTTTGAGGGGAGAGGGAGGACATTTTCAGGCTAACCATCATGTAGTTGCCTACTTTTATCACCTTTCTCTTTTTCAGTATTGGCACACAATTCTAATTATTGAATTCTGACTTTATAATGTTCATACAAAAATTTACATCAGTAGACCAGCGGCCTTTTCAACCAACTTGGATAAAATTTATCTGGATCCCATGATTAAAATTTTACCCTCTGGTTTTATCATATCTGTCAGAGTTACTAAAGGACTGGAATGCCCTGCTCCGGTGCAGTACTAATACGCTATCTACCTTTCATGCATCTCTGCTAAAATTATTGCTATCTCTCAAGTTGTGTGTTCATACTGTTGCTAGGACTTCTTTAATTGCTAAGGCATTTGTATGAGGTTAACTGATGTATCTGGAAAAACAAGCAGACATTTTGGCCAGGGAGAGCTTGGGTATCTCAAGTTTTTTCCCAGTTACATCTGTTGGTTCTTCCTTTATAGTCATGGAGGGAAAGAAACACTTCTAAGGGATGTTTCGTCTGAACTGCTTTATGTAGTTGCATTAAGATAACAGGAATTGTGCCCTAAAAAGCCCTATTTCTCCCAATTGATTGTTAAGGGAGCGAAGAGTCGCTCACTCAGATGTAAATAACTATATTCTGATGTCTAAAGTTAGCTAAGATGTATCCAAACCACAACAACATTATTAGTAAATGTTTAAAATGTCTTCTTTTTTTTGTCCTTTATTGTCTTATTGCTGGCCACATATTTTTTGTGTTTCTCTAGCTTTCCTTATTGATTTCTTAGGCTTTAAGCTTCTCATTTATATATTACATTCAATGTCATGTTATCCACATATTACACTGGGGAGCAGTGGGAGGCTGGCTCTAACAGCTATTTCCATTTGCCAGTGAACCAGAGCAGGCTTTTAGCTAAAGATTTCCTCTTTCTTGGTGGAGTACTCTCTCCTTTCTAAGCATCTTTTTGATTTCTGTCATAGAAGTCACAGTTTTCATTTGCCCTTTTCTATCTGCTTTTCCCCAGCCAACTTCACTCACAATTTTCACCAACCGTGGGAAATTAGCCATTTTGCATCATCAGCTACTGTGCAGGGGATTCACTTTGCCTGTCTCGGAGACCTATTTAGAATTTAGTAACTCACATTCTGCTAGTGCCTTGCCCTTTGCATTGACTGTGGAGGGAACCTGGATGGGATTAAAGCTACCTTTTGGAAAACTAACATGAGGTGAGATGAACCATCCTAGGGCTCTAAGATGGGTGGCATGACTTGCCTTCTATCAGTGCCTATTTCCCTCTGCTGCCTGCAGGAGTTGAGGGCAACTAGTTCTAAACTCATGGTAGATGATTAAAATTACATGACATAAACCCCATCTATCATCACCAGTTATCCCTCACTGACTCCAGGCCAGGAATTAATACAGCTCTATCCATTGTAGTCAGACCATAATTGAGTTACCCTGTATTGAGAGCAGTAATACTTTCTGTGTTAAGAATAATTTTAGAAACTCTAATAAGTTGTGTGACCTCCATGCTACATTTCTGAAATTGAATTCTCCCATGGCAAGACAATTGCTCCCCTGCAGTTTGCCTCTCACTGCAGACAAGTTGTCAGAAATAATTCCGGTATGGTTTCATGGCCTATAAAGACTCTCCCTCCTTCCCACTCTGCTGTATTCTCTTCTTATCTTTTGTGTTTTAGCACATTGACAATTAGTTTCTGAATTATCGGGATATACAGACCAGCTAGCAGTGTCTTGGTAGTACTACTACGACATCGTTCAATGCTTTCACCTCTTCCCCTAAACAAATTTTGTTTAAAGATCTTTAGCATTCCAGTCGTGAACTATCTCACCAGTTGCCATAATACCTGCATCAGTGAGAATTTCCGGTCTCTTCTTTGTAACCTAGCCTTTTAAAATTAGTACCTAATGACCAGGAAAATGCTGTGCACTACCTTGAAAACAAGGATGAAGTTGAAAATGTAGGTAATAAACTTAGACAAGGATAGCAGAGGAATGTGAATGGGAGACAGACACAGGCTGCAATGAGTAGAAGTAAAAGAAACTGAGGAAGGGAGAACACGAGTACATAACCATAGAATCAAAAGGTTGGAAGGGACCTCAGTAGATCATCTAGTCCAACCCCCTGCCTTTGTTCATAAGCCTGTGTTCATTTTATACTACAGAGCCTGTAGTAGAACATGAGGTTCCTAAGTCTGAAAAATCCTCCACAGCGAGCAGATAATTTCCTCTTGCTCCAGCCACAGGGGAGTCACAGTCTGCATTCCTGTCAGTGACCATTGTGTGACAGAGACCTGTGCAAAAGATCCACAGTACTGATCCTGATGTAGAGTCTACAAGTATCAGTAGAATCTCACAAGGTTACTTTTTAACATTTCATTCACAAAATCACAGAATCTCAGAATGGTTTGGGTTGGAAGGGACCTTAAAGATCCTCTGGTTCCAAGCCCCTGCCCTGGGCAGGGACACCTCCCACTAGACCAGGCTGCTCAAAGCCCCATCCAGCCTGGCCTTGAACACTTCCAGGGATGGGGCAGCCACTGCTGCTCTGGGCAACCTGTTCCAGTGCCTCACCACCCTCACAGTAAAGAAATTCTTCCTGATATCCAATCTAAATCTACCCTCTTTCAGTTTGAAACTGTTACCCCTCATCCTATCGCTCCACTCCCTGATAAAGAGTCCCTCCCCATCTCTCCTGTAGGCCCCCTTTACGTACTGGAAGGCTGCTATTAGGTTTCCCTGGAGCCTTCTCTTCTCCAGGCTGAACAGCCCCAGCTCTCTCAGCCTGAGAGGGTTCAGTCTTTGAACTAGGCTATGAGATTTCTTTGTTCAGTTTCCCATACATCTCTCTTCCTCATGCCACCTCCGGTGCCTTCTCACAGGGTACAGTAGCTGGTTAAGTTTTTGAAGGCAGTAAGTATGGCAGCTAGAGAGGTAGTGCCTAGATCCTGTTGCAGCTCAACACTTCAGCTACTCCTTCACTGTGTGACCTGATGGCTCAGGTGTATTCAGCCATCATGGGACTCAACATTTTGCTGTCCTCTGCACTAGAAAAGAAATGGCTTGAAACTCCAAAGTGGAAGAGAGTTTTCACGTTCACATTCTGTGTTATTCTTCAGGCTCTTCAGTGGTGTATGGTAGTGCCTACACCTCTAACACACTGGAGATCTGTTTTTACATGCAGAATTTGAATTTTGGTGAGTTACCCATAATGACAGAGGGATTCTATGACTGAACTTCGAATTCTACCAGGATTAAAGATTCTCACAGTAACATGTGGAGAAGAAAGTCAGCCCAGGGCAGTTGTTGTAATTTCCTGGTCTCCTTCTGGGAGAAGCTGTGTGCATGAAAAATGTGATCCTCTGGAAAGGAAAAGGATGTTTTTCAACAGATTGTTTGCATAACTGTACACCACCCCTCACCAAATTGCTGGAAAAATCTCATTTCTATAGCCGTGCCCATTTTAATGAACTTCTCCTTTGTAATTATTCAATTATCCATCTTGCTGCTCAAAAAAAAAACCAGCATAACAATGGTTTAACACAGCACTGCAGCAATTAGCACTCACAAAACACCAAAGAAACACCTCACTAGTCAAAGAGGGATCAAAGTATGAAATCAAAAGTAACTCATTACAATCATGCTAATACCCCTTCAGTTCTTACAGTAACAATCACAATGTTTTGCTGGGTTTGACTCCTTTCTTTTTAAACCTGAAAAGAAGCTACAGAGCATGTTTATTCCATTTTCAGAAATACAGTAATTACGAATTTCAAAGCCTTTCTGGTTTTCTGTTGAAAAGGAGGAGCTAATAGATCAGTTGGTGATTTGCTGCAGCTTTTATCTAGTCTAACTCCACTCACTTCAATGTCTGGAGTTGAAAAAAGGAACCATACCTTGGCAGTTACACCTGTAGGTAGTTTAGTTGTCAATTTTAGAACTTAATCTAACTCACTTCACCTTTGTATTGCCCAGGCGTCTGCAGATGGCCTGCTTTCCATTTGAATGGCTTTGCGATGTTGGGGTTTTTTCTCGGGACTTACTTAATTTTTTTTTTCATTGGTGTTACGTTATATTACTAGCTGATGGCACAGGGGATTTTGACTACTTTTTAGGTTATTTGCACCAGAGACATTCTTAACCATGCTTATTAGACCTTCAAGAGTGCTAATTTTCTTATACAAAGGGAGTGTTGAACTTTCATTAGTGTATTTCCCAAATGCTTTAATTTTCTGATACCGTTTAGTATAATTATGTTTGCTTTTAATACATAAGTGTGTAAAATAATGTACATGGGAAGACAAACAACACAAAAGCTGTTATAAAAGCATAAAAGAGCAGCTGATAAGAAAAACAGCAATGCAACATTGGTTTTAGAAGCAATGGAACACTAGAAGAGCTGACATTGTGATGCTAACAATGTTAATTAATGATGTATAGAAGGTCAAGTATAAATGAGAAAGAGAAGAGATGTTAATAGAAAACATGTGCTAGTATACTAAAATTAGAAATTTAGAAACTTGCAATACAAAAGCAGAGAATTGTGATTAAATGTTTGATTGGAAAAACATTTGTTGCGATTTTTTTTCTCTCCTGAATGGAAAATGAGGCATGCTTGTTAGAGATAACAAGAAGGAAATTTTGACTATTGAGTCCAAATTATCGCTGTGAAATACGTGTCCACTTTATTTCTTCCTCATTCATATATGACAGTCGTCTTTAGGGCAGAGTTCAGGACATATTTGTTTAACCTGACAGGTAGTTTGAATCAAAAGCCAAGCGGGAGTACCTTTTCAGTGGGGATTTAGCAGTCATGAAAGTGAATGGCCTGTTTCACAGCCATTAATTCTCTTAGCTTTGCAGATGTGCCTAATAAACTCCAACTGGGAATGATACTCCTTAGTAGATACTCTAGTGCAGTTCTTCAGTGCTGGAATTCCAAGTAATTTATCTGCAAAACACCTCCCTCCACGGCCTGCACTTGGATGTTGTGTTAGCTGATCAGCCCTCTCTCCAGCATGGCACAGAGACTTTTAGTAGTGGAATGCACAGCAAGGCAGAAGATGCTCGCAGCGAAGCTTGCTGAATCATAGAATCATAGGGTTGGAAGGGACCTTAGTAGATCATCTAGTCCAACCCCCCTGTCAGAGCAGGGCCACCTTAGAGCAGGTTACACAGGAACCCATCCAGGCGAGTTTGGAATGTCTCCAGAGACGGAGACTCCACCACCTCCCTGGGCAGCCTGTTCCAGGGCTCTGCCACCCTCAAGGGAAAGAAGTTCCTCCTCATGTTTAGGTGGAACTTCCTGTGCTCAAGTTTGTGCCCATTCCCTCTTGTCCTGTCACTGGGCACCACTGAAAAGAGCCTGGCCCCATCCTCCTGACACCCACCCTTTAGATATTTATAAGCATTTATGAGGTCACCCCTCAGCCATCTCTTTTCCAGACTAAAGAGACCCAATTCCCTCAGGCTTCTTGACTAACCTTGGCCATACCAAGCATGTAAACAAATAAGCTAAATTTCCAATGTGAAAGAGAGGTACCTTAAGAAGGTAATTCACTCTCTCCTTCAATAAATGTTTTGGTGCAATTAATTGCTCTAAGAAAGCAGCATTGCCCTGCAGTGGTGGCCTTCTCTAGAGATGTTCCGTTTGGCTGGTTTGGAATTTGTCTTGTCTAATATTTAGCCATTTAAGCATTAGTTAATGTAAGCTGATCATCTGGGCTTCTTGGGCTGAGAAGCACATCCAGTGTGCATGCTAAAACTGATGCCTGTTAGAGGTAGCATGAATCACCCTGTGGATGTGACCCTTTTTCCATGTGCCACAGAAGGAACCAACACAATTAGCTTCAGCTGGACTTCAGACTCTTTCAGCTAAAATACAGGACAGATGCAACTCACTTACTTTTAGCCATGTAAAGTCTCTGTGTCTGGTTTAAATGAGGCCACTATTTTCACTTGGCCTATCTTTGTCACTTATTTTAGGTAACTTCTGGTCACTTACTTTTGAAAATACCACAGCAAACATTCTTTCTTCCTGTGTTTATCTGGGATAGAGGTGGTGACATGAAGAAAAGTCAAGGCAAAATAGTTGCTTTTAAATTTAAAATTACCTTTTGCATTGAGGTACTCCACTGATGGTTCTGCCAGCATTTCACATTATGATCTCCTATATTTAGAAATATACAGCTTCATCAGCAATGAAAGAATAGAACTTGGAATTCCAAAGGGTGACATTTTTCCATGTGACCTAATTAAACAGACCCACATGGATGGTAAAATTCCTTCTTTTTAGGCACTGGTGTTTGAGAAGACATTTTATATTCTTTCCATTCAAAAAACCATTTTGTTTGGTTTACTGCATTATAAATGGCTGATCTGTAATGAGTGTAGTGGTTTGATTTTCTTTCATTTTAATGAAAAACAGAAAAAAATCCTTAAAAAACACAGAGAACTTAGCAACTCTGCTCAAAAGTGAAAAGTAGACAGAATCTCTGATATCGTACCGCTTCCAAAGCAGTATAATCACAGTCATTTACTGTCCCAGAGCATGTAAAGTATGGCAGGGACATTAAAGATGACAAAGCCACAATTGTTATGCAAAAATACTAAGATTTGTAGCCAGTAATCTCTGGAGAAGAAGAAAATGTGAAAGTTGAAGTTTTACATAGTGTGAAGATTGTGATCTGCTGCCATTCTTTAAACTGGAACAGTTGGATGGAACAGCTCCCAAACTTTTCCACTAGTTCCAGCATGCTCCTGGATTC
Source organism: Rhinoptilus africanus (assembly GCA_013400135.1). Lineage (NCBI taxonomy): Eukaryota > Metazoa > Chordata > Aves > Charadriiformes > Glareolidae > Rhinoptilus > Rhinoptilus africanus. Next base: position 116,798 of record VXBO01003546.1, on the reverse strand, counting down.
TCTTCCAGCTGCAACTGCAGTCTTTTATTCCTGCTTCTGGTTGTGAATCCTGCTTTTGCAATAAAGCTTCTGTCGCACTTACAACCCTTATTGAGTTCTGATCCCTTCTTTATGAACCACCGCTCTTATGGTGGTTTTCACCCAGCATATTTTTTCACATGTATAAATTAAACCATTCTGCTTTCTTCTTTCACAATGATCAACAGGCTTTTTAAGAAATCAGAAAAAAAGCATTGAAATGACTGCACTCTCATAACATCGTTGCCACTTGAGACTGTAAGACAGAAAAATTGCACCTTTTGGTCTGCAAGTGTCTGACAAGTCCAAGCTGCCTCGCAACATCCTGCAACAAATTTGGTTTTGGTGCCCCTGTACTCGACACTGGTGAGGCCCCACCCCNGAAAAGGGTAGATGTGGTACTTAGGGACATGGTTTAGAAGTGGTTTTTGTCAGAGCAGGTTAATGGTTGGACTTGATGATCTTAAAGGTCCCTTCCAACCTCACCGATTCTATGATTCTATGGTTTAGCACAGTTAAGGTAAAATGATTGTCTGCACTGAAGTGATTGCTGTTTTCACTTTCTTTGTTATCATTCCTGTATCTGCAGCTCTTTGACATGGCAAATCACTGCTGAGAGAAGTGCGAAGTGTCTGTCAGTGGATGGCCCAGCATAAAAACAGTCCAATTAGCAATGTCCCCATCTGCTGCCTAAACTCATGCTTGCAAGAATTGAACTGGAAGCTGTGGGTTTCCTGCACAGCAACAGTAGCAGATTTTTCCAATGCACATTGTCCAGAGAACTTCTTATAGGAGCTGGAGAACGGAAGTATTGTCAGTTTACAGGAGCTAGGCCTCTCCTCTTAAAACCTAATACTGTTCAACAGATCACTACAGACTAATTGGGGGTCCATTTAAGACAGAAGGTTTGAGTTGGTGCCAAAAAGAGAGCTCTCACGCTGGGACACAAACTGCCCTGCCTGGTAGAAGGAATCAATGTGCTGGATATCCTCTTCATTACGTTAAAATCTTATACTAATCTGAGACTGACAAAAAATATAAAGGGAGACTAAGGAAAACTTGGTACAAAACTAATCCTGTGTCCAGCATGATACCAAATCTATAGAACTTCAGGTTTGCAATATTAGGCCATTAACTACTGGGGAAACTATATGATTGTTAGATTGGATTTGTATGCTAGTCACAAAATGTATACTGCTTTTATTGTCATAAGCTTCTTTGGGGCCCTCAGTTACCCTCTTTGGAAAGTCCTGATTGCACATGCAATGCAATGGGGTTCTCAACCTGTGTTCTGTGATTTTACTTTCCAGAAGCCTCTCATTTTAAGGGCTGCATGAAAGGCTTTCCACAGCCATGCCGGTTTTCCCAGTCCTTTCCAGCACAACTCCAAATGGACTTGTATTGCCTGAAGTTCCTCAGTGTGTGGCTGCTGTGAAAACTCGTATTCCTGAGGGCTATATAAAAATCTTAAGCTGGGGTCCAGGAGTGGAGATGGGACTCTGCTGTGAGAGCTGCTGACTCTCTTTGCACTTCTGATTCAAGCATGGAGAAATCTACATCTGTGTCAAGATACAGTTTCCATCATCTCTTGTACTTTTCAAGTCTAAAAGTACTCCGTGAGGCACAGATAAATGGGATCTTCATTGACAGGAGGTGAAGCTGGAGCCCAAGAAGCTGTAAGTTGCTCTGATGCAGGTTCCATTTTAGCAATAAAAGCCCTGATTGATAACCTGCATTCCCATCCTATCCTGCTTATCTGTTTCTTACCAGGTGAAGACTATAATGAGAGAAACATATTTTATAAGAGGCCAAACTGAAGGAGAACAACTTCCTGTGGGTTTGTGCCTGGTGGAGTTGTCTGATGTTTAAGAAGAGCTTCTGCTCATGCTTTTTTCTCCAAAGGAGCACTGACAGTCACTCTGCTTTTTGTGAAGCACTTGACAAAACTGTGTATTTTTGAGACCATTTCCCTTTTGCCAGATGCTGGGATTGCACTAGTCTCCTTTTCTAAGGAAATCAGACTAGAATAGCTCTACAGCTGATTTTGCTTTTTCAAGCAAATTATCCAGATATATTAAAAGCAGCAACAACAACAACAAAATATTCTGTAGCAGTCTCTTTACTCAGTGAGTCCAGTTTGGCCCCAGAAGGGATGCCAGGATTGCTTAGTGTACCTTAGAGTAGGACATGGCACAGTTCATGTAGTTTTCTGAGGCATAAGTCAGGGAGTCAAATCTTGCTCCTGGTGTAAGTCAGGAAAAATATTGAGCTCTGAGAAAGAAATTGACCCACAACTTCTCTGTCTATCTGTATATTTCTTCTGTGAGGGCTGTTTACATTTCCTTCTTTGTTTAATAGTAGAAACTGGAGTGGGTGGAAGGGAAAAAAACAGCATGATTGGCTATTCTTTTTCTAACAAAAAATTAATTGGGAGGGATTGGAAAAGCTCTTCCCTTCTCTCCGAGGAGTCTCATCACTGATTTGTCCTATGGGATGGCTGCATCTGGTTCAGCTTAGCTGTATCTGTCTTCAGAATCGACCCTTCATCCAGTTTCACATGTCTGCTGGAATGCTGCCTTTTCTCCCTTGCTTGCATCTTGCCATTTTTTTTTCTCTTACTACTCTTATTTCATTTTAGGCTTGTTTGCTGTACGGAAACCCCTGTAAATCATTCCAAGATCCGTTGTCAGGAAGTATGCTAGTTACAGTCATGTTGGCTTGATTTCTTTGGTGTTTTAATGCTACTTGCAGTAGCTATACTGTACAATCAAACCCTGACACTGATAAAAGGCAAAAGAGAGCCAGTAGATGGCACCATTTATTATATTATAGAAGATTCATAACCAAAGCCTGGAGGGTTTTTCCCCCTTAAACCTGGCCGTCAGTAAAAGATAAATCAACCCTCCATTTTTAGAGATGTTACTTACAAGCTCAGTAGAGACCTCACTTTGTATCCTTTCCCAGGGCTTCCTGGGAAGGATTCAGTGGCAATGCCTTAAATGGAAAAACATTTTAGAAACAATAATGGAACTAGAGGTCAATAGGATACAGCCCAGGGGAGCTTTCTTCTGTTTTGCTCTTAAAACATACCCCGTTGCTGCCTCTCTGTCTTCATTCTATTAAATAACAGATTTGCTTTGAGGCATATCTCCAAACCCCATAACTTCGGAAAAGATTCAGGCAATGGTCAATTACAAACATGGTTTAGCTCTTCTGAAATAATGAATAGTACTATTTTCTTACAACATATAGCAGCTGTTATCTAGGGCTCTCGGAGTGCTTCAGCACACTAATGAAGCATGCCTCGCAACACCTCTGTCAGATAGGGAATATTAATTCCCTAGGAGTCTCGTTGACCTCAGTGGGTGCTTGCGTGGTTTTACATGTCTGAGAAAGAGATACTCATGTGAGTAAGAGTAGGTGATTCTAGACAGAACAAGTAGTAAACAGTGTAATATATTCTATGCCGTTTCAAGCAAATTTTTTTTCCAAAAAGAAAAGGAAAAAAGAGAAAATAAGGTAGTTTTACCTTTCAGGATTTAGCATCTGCATTGTTTTTGGCAGGGGATCAGACTACTTTCTTGTAGGTCAGCTACAAGTTTACAATTGGTAATGCATGCACTATGTGTGCTTCAAAGACAGATTTAGTTACTTCAGCGTCATTTACTATTAAAGGTTAAAAGAAGTTGCTCTTTCTAATCTCCTCCTGCACAGACAATCTAATTTTAATACTGTGTGCTGTAGAAAAGGAGAGAAATGCAATGCTGAAACATTTAACAGGATATATTTTTCCATCTTTATTTTAAGTTATGAAAACTGTCTGCAAAAAGCTAGTAAGTGTTTCCAGTCAATGATAGTTTCCTGGCATCAAAAGATTTAGAAAATGAAACGAAATATCCAGCAGAAAAAAAAACACCAAGAGGAGAGACAATGAAAAAGAGAACAACTTGGATTTTCTATATTTATCTGTGTGTTATGTGTATCCGCTTCACTGGGCTGTCAATTTTAATTGGACTGCAACCTACTGTAGTTGGGTTCACACTGGTTCAATTAAAAAATCCTGTTGTTACTTTTTTTCCATATTGCCCATAAATAGGAGTATTGTAGGAGTAATAATGTTAACCCCAGTGTCCTGGCAGAATGCCGGCTCAGGTAATTATATTCTGCCTATGGAAATTTCAGTCGCCGTTTCAGCTGAATACATTAGTCTTTATTTTCCATTCCCAATCATCATGTTATATAGCACTGCTGTGTATTGCTAAAGAGCCACCCCAGATGTGGCTGCATTTTAGTGATCGCTGAACTAAATCGGAAAAAAAATCAGGAACTTTCCTCCTAGTAAAATTCTAGACTATTTACAACATCAGCGTGTGATGCTGGGGGTGAGAGTTGCTTGAATTAAGGATTGCTTGCTGGAAGCATTCATGGAAAGTATGGATGGACTGTATAGATAGTTAATGGTTTGTGGAAACTTTGCATAGTGATGTGGTTATGATAACGAATAGTGGAAGGATTTTGTAGTCTCACTCAGGAAGATCTTCACAAGCAAGGTAGGTCAGGCTGAGTCTTTGACTTAAATAATGGTCTAGCTTGAGAAAAATAATCCTTCAACAGCCTGTCTGATAGATTTGCACAAGAACTACTCACCACCTTAGGCAAAAAGGGGAGGGGCATTTGCTGAAAAAATGGTGATAGTGCCCTCAGAGAAGAGTGGCTGGAAACGGTAATTTTGTACACCATTTTCTGCCTAGCTGTCATTATGAATTGTTTAAAAAAAAAAAAGACACACACCCACCTCCCAAAAAATGAAAAATAATATAAGACTAGCCTACTGGAATAGGTTTTTCCAGAATGTTTACTTTTGTCTGTTTTGAAAATTGCTCATGGTGCTGTTGAAAAAAGGACATTTGTCTATAAAATAATCAGTAGCAGCATAACTCAGCATTTATTGACATTAACATGAGGAAGCTGGAGCATCTCTGTCCTTTCACTCCACCCCTCTTCCCCCCAAAATGGGTCAATGATGTCCATATAAGAGTTAAGAACAAGGATTACACTTGTTTTGGGTGACTTCTAAATTAAAATGAAACTTAGGTTACAAAATTAGCAGAATAGTGATAAAGTACAATGGGCATTCAGGAAATCAGCAACAACAAGGCGGCACAAAGGTCAAAACGCCAGTCTTCTCTTTCAAAAGATCTCTGAAGCTAGGGAGGTGTGTGCTGACGCAAATGGCTGAGATGTATCTTACTGTTACAGATTTTTGGTGATGATTTGGCACCTACTTGTCACTCATGCCTTAGGGACATCTTCATCTTATAAGTATTGTTAGATTTTGCTTCGTTAAGGTGGAAACTGAAACTGCATTTTAGAATTTGCCAATCTGCTTATTTAGCTTATGTTATCCAAACCGTCTCTCTATTTGTGTTTGCTGAGCATACATAGTGTTGCCTTGTAAACCGTCTTCATATTTTCTCCTGTGGGATTATAAAGAACCTCGTTCAGCAGACTTTTTCTCATCTAAGTAAGAGTGATTATTTTGATGAGCCTGCTTGAGATAGCCGGAGTTTCAGTGGAACTGGCCATATGGTGGAGAATCACCTACGTAACCAAGGATGTGAGATTTGGCCCAAATCTTCCGCTTCCAATCCGTAGTGGTTTTAAATTATCCCAAATTTTATTTTGCGGATTTAGGGGTGGAACACAGTTGTTTTCGTTTTCTGATGGTGACTGGAAGATGAAAGATGAGCCCCAGGGCTGGTGACAGTTCTCGGGACTGACAGCATTAGCGTACATATCCAATCATATAGTAACGATGCAATCCGTTAGTGTAAGGTACACGGGGAGCTGTCAGGTCTGTAGCAATCCAATTAAGTTACATGGTTTCTAAAGCCAGATGATTTGAGGAAGCTTAAAACAGAGTTAACACTGTGCTGGCTCAACGGCTGTGTCAATTATCTGGTTGGATGTGCTTGTAGCACTGGCTGCTGAAGCATGTGGTCTATTTTTTTCCTTTTTTCCCTAGAGTTAATTATTATCTAGCTTTATTATTATTTATTAAATGAGAATCCTTATATATATTTGAAAGAGATGGTCATACCACTTGGGAAAAAAACCTCAACAGAATAAATGGATTGCATAATACATTTTTCAGGCTTTATTAAAGTTCCTTTGTAGTAGCTGAAGTGGCATTAATTTGCGTGGAGGTCACTGTTTGACCTTTGCTGAAGGAAGCCTATGCGGTTCTTGTCAAAACCTTTTCCTTCTAACCTTTCATTTCAAATATCTGCCTGCATTTCTGTTTGTGCTGTTCCCATTATCTTTGTATCTGAAATGTGTGAGACAGAAAAGGAAAGCAGCTCCATAGCATAGCTATCCTTTTTTACCAGTTCTCTCCTTGTGGAAAATTAATCAAAAGCCCTGCGTGAAGTCCCATCTGAGCTCAGCCCTCCATCCTTCCAAGGCGTCCAAGGACTTGCAGTCAGGTAACCCTACCATGGTCTCAATGCAGGTTCTTTGCAGGTGCATGTGCTTCACTCTTTGTTTAATAATTTGTACAAAGAACTGTCTTATATGCTTTTGTGGGAAACACAAGTAAAATTATCTTATTTCTCAAAACTCTACTTCTTTTTAATCAGAGGGTTTGTCCACCCTCCCAAAATAATCTGGCTCCCCCTTGGAGAAAAGCCTGAGGAAAGAGAAGGGTCACTCACTGTACGCTAAGAGCAGCTCGCCTTCTTCATCTCATCTGGAGATTAGAGTCGTTGCTCAGTTCCTCTCTGTTCTCTGCTGCCAATTCTGAGAAGCGAAATCATGTCTGTGACAAAATTGATGATAAAGTTCATATTGATTTCACTAGGACCGTGATTTCAGCCCAGGCAGATAGATCTAAGAAATTACTAGCTTGATCTCATCTGCCACTTCAAAGAAAGAATCAGGAGAGCTGGCCGCATCTGTACTGGAGTGAAAACAATGCAGCTTGTCAAGTGCTATGTTTCAGGAAAAAGCAAATTGCAAGAATGAAGGAAAATTTACAAAATAAAGCCAAAGAGGGAGGAACAGTGTGGCTGCATATCCGCTTTGGAGACCCCCAAGCCCAACCCAGCTCCGTAAAGGTTCCTCGGAATTTCCCCTACCAGAGTTCATAGAACTATTGAATTTTTATACTGTGTAACAGAAAACAAAACTTACTCTTTTAAGACATATTAGACTCTGATGGAAAAATAATGTTTTTCTCGACAGTTGAGTTGTCATGAGCATTCCCCTCAGCTCACGTCTTGCAAGAAAATGTCCCGCTAAGTTCAGTGGTTAGACAAGTCTGGCCTTCTGCGGCGAATACGCCGATATCAGTGCTGACATTGGTGGTTCTTTTTTGCAATTGCTTTTAAAGAGATGAGCCATAGATTGCTTCCTGTTCAATTCCTCCGCCCACCTTTTTGATATCAAGATATTTATCAATACATATTGATCTATTTCTTCCTAGAGTTCTATTTGCAGGCCAGCAAAGCTGACCCATGCAGACAGAGACATGTATGTCTTCCAGTACAGAAATGACATTCTCAGTACATATTCAAGTCTGCTGTGAACTCAAGCACACCTTCATATGTGTGTAGAAGGCAAAAGATGAAAAAAAAAAATGAACAAAAATGGCCCATCTGCAGCCACTGGCAAAACTCCCGAGAGAAAGCCAGGAAGAAGAAAGGGAATCAGGAGAAATTTTAAAAGCACATTTTCCCCTATTATCCTGTCTCTAATCCCATTTTCTTTGCTTCTTTTTGTCACGCTTTGTTGTTGTTTGTCTCTAGCATGTATGTTCTTGAGGCTTTATAACGCTTCATCTTAAGGGGAAACCTGAAGAGCGCATTTTGCCTGTTAACGAACACCCTGATTTTTTTTTCACCACCGAAGCCAATCAGAGGCAGGAGATCACAGTCGACGGAGGGCTGAAATTTGCATATTAACAGCACAGTTATTGAAGAATAGCTGTCTCATGTTTAGACCAAACTGTGCCCTCCGATTCGCCAATACCGACTGCCAGCCAATGTAGATGAAGGATTCAAAGGTCAGATTTTTTTTTTTTTTGAGAGACGCGTACAGTGCTAATATAAATCAGATAGCGAAACCCGTGTGCAGGAACTCAAGTAAGCGGAGTGAACCTGCTTGGCTCTGGCTCTGTAGTGCCACGGCTGCCGTGCCCTCCCGTTGGCTCCGCCGAGTCTATCCCTGCGTAATGTATCATATTGTGTATATTAATGTTGCGGCTTTACAGTTCTATTTCCATTAGGGGAAGATTGCCTGTGAGCCTCTTAGTGGATAAATAGGAATTTACAGCTTTCAAAAATTCTCTTAAAGCTTGCAGGATCCACAGAAGAAGGAATTAACACATGACTATTTTTGAAGCTTTAAAAGGTCCAGAGGGCCTAATTGTGCTCTCAGATATGTCTGTGCAGCTCTGATTGAAGTCTTGGGATATAATGCATGCTTATGCGACAGCTAAAATGAGTTCTTTTTAAAATAATTATAAAAAAAATCCTTCAGTTATTAAAAAATTAGAGTGTAAAGTCTTCAGGGTCAAGCCAGCAACTTCCCAAGAGCTATTCAGAATATAACAAAGTGAGGTCTTGGCTGGAACCTGGCACTATACCGACCTACAAATAGCAAATAAATGCTGAAAGTGTTAGTGAAAATCACGCAAAGAAGGTAACACTTCCTTCTGCAGGTTTTGTGGATATGTGTTTGTGTGCACGCACTTATCCAGGCAGTTGTATGGGAGGGGAGGAGGAGACAACCCTAAATTATCATAATATCATACCTTATCAAGTGTATTCACACTTCAGTCTGTTGAGTTCAACAAGACCAACACTGGCAGAGATACTTTCTTTTACCTCTGTTTTATATCAACCCAGGCTTACGCAACAGTCAAGAGGAGTGTGTTTAACTGTGTCGTGTTGTTGTATGTGGTGTTCTAAGAACAATTGCATTCAGGGGTAGGAGAAAGAGATAAAGAAGCAAACTCAACACAGATAAAGGCAACAAATATAGTAAATATATTCAGAGTTTGTGCGATTTTTTAACTAGTCCTTGATTTTGCAAGCTCGTTTATATTACAGGTGAAGTATGAGTTGTGCATGAACTTCTCCAGAAGTTTTCTGCATGCTTTTTAAAAGGTGCTTGCTTAAGAATGAACAGGCTTAGTGCTTTAAAAGACGGAAAAGATGTGGTTTGCTGTAAATAATATAGAAGAGGATGCTCAACTTATAATTAAGTCTTACTTTCATCAGGGCTACATTTAACAGAAATGCCTCCAGCAACTTTTCCTTTATTCAGCTATTTGTGTCGCCACTAAAAAGCAGAGCAAGAACCAGTCAGGAAATAAGTAATCCACACCTGCACAGCCGGGCCAAGAGTGGTTTCTGCTCCTCAGCAGAGGTAGTTAACGCTTACCTAAACCAGTGCATTAATTTCTGTGTTTTGTCCTCCACGTGTGTGTCCTTGTATTGCTTGGTATAATTTATGTCAGTATTATTTGTTGTTGCTTCTCAAACTGAAGCTGTGACACTAACCCTGCCAGCCGAGGGAAAAAAGCTACACACAGAGGCAACACAAGCCAGCATTGTTTAAATCAGATGAGCCCAGTGGCGTGGAAATTGCTTCTGTTGCGTAAGTGTGCTCGCTGGTAAACCCAAACCGATGGGCTGGTGAGCATATATAATTAGCCCAATACCTGTGGATCTATTTTGGTACTGCTCTGGTGAAAGCAGAACCGTGGAAAAAAGAGAGACAGGAGATTTTTCTATCTGATTTTCTTCCTACCACTAGAAATCATAGCTGCCGTGTGCAATATTTAATATCTGATGTTGGTTTCCACCTTTCAGCCACAGCCACTTTTCACTTACCAACTAATCGTCACCTAGAAGTGTGCTGAAACGTATTATAAATGGGCATACAAAGGCTTTCTCTGGCAGTAAATCACAAGCATCTCCACAGAGGAAAGGGACCGCTTACAGCAGCCCTGCAGGGTAATTCAGGCCAGGAGAAGAATGGGATTTTCCCACTCAAATAGCGGGAAGAGTTCAGATTAGCGGGAGAGGAGATGCAGCCACAAAAGCCTTCGTTAACTCTCTGCTCAGATGAGGAGCCCAGCAGTGCCTCTAGGAGCGGTGCTTGGGGAAGCACTTGTTGCCACCAGCCCCTCTGGGCCCAGCGCCGTGTCCTGGTAAGAACCATCCTTGGCCACCTGCCCCGTGGCTTGGTGAAGGAAAGGTGAGGTCAGGTCCTCTCCCCACACTTAAAGGGTTGTCTTCTGCCTGGGAGATGAATAAGCAAAAAAATAATCAGACCTTGTAGCAAGGGTTTCCCATGAGGGGTGCTGGTTTAAGCCATGGCTAACTGGGAGGCACGAGCCTCTGCAGATAAGACATGCCTCCGCAGATTGGATATTAGCAAAAGGGTCATCAAACACTGGCACAGGCTGCCCAGGGAAGTGATGGAATCTCCATCCCTGAAGGTATTTAAAAGACGGGTAGACGTGGTGCTTAGCGACATGGTTTTGCGGTGTTTTTTTGTCAGAGTTAGGTTGCTGGTTGGACTCTATGATCTGAAAGGTCCCTTCCCACCCAGCGAATTCTATAATCCCATGCAATTACTTCTCACAGGAGGATTTCCAGAGGAAGCCCCGATCCCATCGCATGGGATGTAGCTCCCAAACCTGCCCAGGGCGCTGCGAATCGCTTTTCAGGGCAGGCCTCAGGGAAAACTTCCCGCAGGATGCTCTGCCGGGGGTGCCTGGAGCACTCCCGGCTTGTAGGGC
>VXBO01003546.1:46947-105501 GCA_013400135.1 Rhinoptilus africanus | reverse complement strand
CCTCCGGCGTCCACGCCGGGGAGAGCCCCGCCGCGCCCCGGGCAGCCTCCCCCGCGGGGGACACGCGTGGGCCGGCGGGCAGCGCAGCCGGGGTGGGACGCCGGGGTCCCTTCCCCGCTCTCCCGCCCCCGAGAGTTAGGGGGGCTGCGGCTTGCCAGGACCCCGGCAGCCCCCCTGCAGTTTGCAGAACAGTGTGTGGTTGGTGGCAGCTCGGGAGGTGACTGTCCCATCCTTCTCTTCTTCTTCCTCCCCCCTTCCTCGAGCTTTAAAACAGATTTCAGACAAGCTGTAGGTGACAGGATGTCGGTGTGAGACCGGTGAGGGGACAGTGGAACCGCTGGGCAGCCTTTTGTGCCCAGGAGTGTTATTGTTGTGGGTTACCAGCTGGGGAATAGCTGTACCCTACCCTGGCGCGGAGTGGGATTGGTTGTGGGTCGTGTCCGTCTCCGGTTGCTTTGATCTGATCGCTAGAAGTAGCTTGCTGTTGTCTGGGGTGGAAGAAGCTCTCTTGCGTTTTATTCTCTTGTTCTTGAATTCTAAATGTGTATCTGGTGAGGGCTCCTGGTTTCTGAAAGGAAGGTGAGAGGCTGAATAAATCCATCTCTGGGCAGGAGAGACAAGAAGCTCTCAGATCCTGCCTGTGAATTGTGTATTTTCTATGTTGTGTGTTATTACTTTTTTTTTTTCCAATCAGTGGAAGTTCTGCTGTAATATGTCAAAAGCTTTGATGTCTTTTGCAATGTACCTCATTCGTTTTTTTTTTTCTAGCTCAAATTTAAAATGGAATGATAAAATGCATAGGCATTAATAAATAAGTTGAAAGGACTTTGAAATAGTGCATGTTGTTCATGGTGTGAAATGGTAGATATACATAAAAGAGTAATAACTACTCTGCAGGTTTTATTTAAGACCTTTTCCTCTATAGCTTTGTGCTGAAGTCTCTTCATCTGACTCTCGGCTTTTAAGTGTGATAGTTTTTTTGGCGTTGAGGTCTCCTGTCGTGTTTTGGGGATGCCTTAATAGGCAGCCACGTTTGTCTGGATTTAATAATCTTTTAGCCTCTCATGTTACGAAGACTTGCTGCTGTAAAAATATGTGAAATTTGCTGTTGTGGCTTTCAGTTTTAGATCTCTTTTCCTGGTGCCTTTATTTATTTATTTACCAACCCATTTATTTATTTATTTATGTTACAACCGAAGGGGGGAGGGGAGAAGGAAGAGAGTGAGGAAATTCTCTCCGACTCTTCTATCTGTCCAAATGTGCAAAAAAAAAAACCCCATAAAATGATTGCATAAAGAAATGAAGGCACTGAAACAACCCTGAGCTGAATTCCAAGAACAAAAAAGACTCCGGCGTGTGTGCTCGCCTGCACCAGGCATTCTGCAGCATGTGGTATTTACAGAACTTGCAGCGTACAGTAGCTCTCGAGTAGCGAGAGAACGTTTTGTATCCTCAGAAGCAAGAGAGTCTTTGACAAGTCGGCAGAACTATAGATACAGTCGAGGAACGCTGATACACGTGTGAGTGCACGCGGATATAAATATCACCAGACTGCTTAAGTTCATTTTTTTTTCTTAGGATAGTTTGTCATCCTCCACCTGGACTGTATACATCCTTTCTTCTGAATTTTGAGGCATTTTTTTTTACTGCTTCTCTATGTGCGCGTGTGTGTTAATGTTAGTCTTAATCTCTCTGTAAAAGAGAAAATAATCTGGTAATAGATTTAGAGGACTCTATTGCCAGGCAAACCAGGCAATAGATCATGAAATCAGACAATAGTATTTTGTTTCCTAGCAACCCCCTACTGCGAGCAGAAAACAAAACGATGGTGGATGCTTCCACACCATGATAGCTGTATGTCGAATCCCCCAAATAGTAGGTACGGAACTACTAATTGTGCAGTGAGATTTGCTCCTATTTGCTCCAGCTGCTTTGTTACTATCTTCCTCTTGCGAGAAAGAGATTTGCTGGGGTAGGTGCAGTTAAATGGTTAAAATTTCACTCTGCTCTCCTAGCTTGACAGCAATGTCCATTAGAATGAAGGGGGCATAAAATTAAGTAGTAGCTGTAGAATTTTTGCCTATAAAATTGACTTGAAATGCCCTGTTGTTATTGCTGGACTATTTCTAAATCTATGGTATTACAGACGCTTGAAAATCGGATCTACCATCTCCTGTATGCAGTATGCAATATCTTTCTGGACTTTGTCTCATTAGTCATCCTTTAGCTTTGTGTTTTAAAACTGTGTTTGGTAGAATGTATTAAAAGAAAAAGCCTTTACCGCTCCGAGGAACTGGGAAGTAAAATCCTCAGGGCTGCTTTGCTATGTTTACGTTCCTGGCACACAGTTCACCCCATCAAAAGAGCTGGAGCTATCACAGTGCAGCGGGATTGGGTCCTAAAGCCGGGATCTTTCTAAAAGTGCTTTTGATAATGCAGTAATTCCCTTAGTTAAAGTGTCTGAAGCATTGAAATGGCATCTCGACCCTGGACCAATCTGGGATGCACTTTGCGCACTGCCATCTATCTGAAAAAATCCATTAGTGCAAGCTGTGGCTGTAAGCCGGTATCGGTGCTTACTGGGTGGCTTTCAGCCTTCCAGCAGATGTTCCTGCTTCCAAGGCTGCTGGAGATGCTGAACTGCAGTAGGGAAGGCAGGTGAGCAGGCACAGATGAGTAGCTGGATGTACAATGTAGCAGAGGAGCTTTGGTTCTTTGCCATCTTTCCTTCCGATACAGGAGAAAGTGGCAAAAAGTTGTTCAGAGAGTTCTAACTACCAGTCTTTTGCTCCCCAGCGGTGTTTACAGCCGGCACGCTGTAAGTAAAGACACTGGTAGTTTTCCTATTGGTTGCAGCAATGAATCGGCGACAGTGAAGGTATCATTTCCATCTGGGAAACTATAAAATCACAAGAAAAATTTGCTGTGGGAAGACAGCGAACTTAATCATGTATGCATTATTAAACAACAGTATTTGTGCTATGCACGAGAACGGAGTTCTCTGAGTGACTTCAGGATTCACAGCGTTATTTAACAGATCTAATATGCAGTCATCTACAATTTATTTATATTGCCTATAGGTATTTTTCTGGTTCATCTCAAGGTCCAAAAGTGTTACGACAGATGCCACATCAATAAAAAATGTGGAAGTGGAATGGTCAGAGAATATTATAATTCTGATATTATAATTTCTGATAAGTATCAATGAGCACCTACTTTCTTGTCTATATTTGAAATCACACATTTTAGTCCCATGGCGTGTGTGGATGGTTTAGTTTAGAACATGTTAATTGAATTTTGGAAGGCTTTATGGATTGAGAGGAAATAGTCATTTTCCACTTTTTCTTCTCCGTTTCTTTCTCAGATGGCATTTCTCCCAAACCTCGAATCTTAGAAGTAGGTAGTCCACAGATTAAGCCTAATTGCAGTCCCCACTTAGCCTCTGCTGGTGTTTACTGGGCGGCAGAATGAAAGAAGGCAAAGAAAACAAAAGGTACAAGCAAGAAACAAGAGGGAGAGAAAGGTCATGAAGTATTCTGTGTGTAAACATTGGAAGACATTTGGAAGTGATTTTATATACTCTCCACGAAATTCCTGTTATGCCAACTGCATTTGTTGCTGGTCATGAATGTAAAGTCTTACATCTGCTGTCATATGGGTTGGCGATTCATGGAAATAGTCAACCCATGACTAAAACCAAAAACTAGTGCCTTCTTCCCAATTCTTCCCCCTAAAAATACACCTTCCGTGGAACAGTGAGTTAAGTCCATTGCATTTAAAGGCGTTTAGTAGACATGAATTAAGAAATGGACAGCTTTGTTCTCTCTAAGTGTGCAATGGTGGTAGTGGCTAATGAGCTAATGGGGAACGTGCTGCATATCTCACTGAGATACATGTGCTTTTTCAAATTTTCCAGGGGGGTTTGTGGTTTTTTTTTCCAAGAGGGAACTTCAGTAACGAGAATGTAGAGTTACTGCATGTTTAAATCCTATAGACTTCATGATTACTGTACTGTTGCATGTTTACTTAGGTATTTATTTCCTATTCTTATTTTAAGAAAGGAACAAAAACATGATGTCAGTTTTGGAAGCGCTTGAAGCTTCATTTTTAAATCCTGTAACATAAAAGCACTGAGCTGTCAATTCTTGCCAAATATGGAAAACAAACCATCAAGTGATTACAAAAACTGAGGATTTGGTTCAGCAAAGCACCGACTTGCATGCCTACATTTTTTTTATTTATTTTATTTCATGTGTGCTTAAGCTCATCTCAGCTTGCCGAGATCAACTGGATTTAAGCATGTGGCTAAAGTTAGGCATGTAATTAAATGCTTTGTTGAACAGAGGCCTCAAGCAAAACCTATAACCTTTGATACTAACATCTTTGCTTTTGAGTAAACAGAACTTAAGAAGAATTCCTACAGGATAGTAGGGTGAAGGGAACAAATCTGGGGAAAAGGCAAGTTCACAGGGGTCTCAAATCGTGAATGTGCTGATGGGTAGTAGCAATGCTGGAAGGGATCTAGAATTAAGACCCAGCAGGAATTAATACCTGAGTCTGCAGTGTATCTTGATTACAGAACAACACAGTTTGTGGTTGAAGAAGAACGTCCTTGAGCAAAGAGGTGGGATTCCTGTTTCATAAGAATCTGTCACGTCTGAAAGCTCTGAATACTGTATCAACAGAAAGATATTTACAATCTGAACGAAGATTAGAGACGAGCAACAAAATACTTGAGGGTCTGGAGGAACTAGATGAGAGGAAATATTAAAAAATATACATGTTTCTAGGATGGCACTGAATCTGGGGAGATGGGTTAACTACATGTAGATATTTGAAGTGTATTGTAGTCAAAGGAATCTGATGATTTTTTTTTTTTTTGTGCATTATGTGGGAGGATACCTAGGAATAAATGGATAAATCAAGGAAATAAAAGTTTAAGATGAATTCTGGTCAGAAACTTAATGCTGGAAAGGTACTGGAGCCTATAGTCCAGGTGTAGTGAGAGCCCCCCACCCCTCTTCAGCTGTTTAAAACAAGAGTAGGCAAGTCACTAGGAAATACACTGGAGGAGGCAACTCTGCGTTTTCAAGGAGATGGAGTACAAGATCTAACAACCCTTTTTTATGTCCATGTTTCATTCTAGTTTTAGCTGAAGGTTACAAAAGAAACTAGGTCAGATACCAGTCTGACCATCCTTCACTTGGTTTTTCTCAAACTGGAATGCTCATACTTTGGCTGAGCAGTTTCCAATGCCAAGACAGTTGGGTTTTATGCTTTTATAAATGCATGAATCAGAACAGGGTCATCATATGGGCTCAGATTGAGTCAATACAGGGATGGTGGATGTGCAAGGATCGGTTACCGTACATTGTTTTAGTAAGCAGCTCTGGTTTATCCATTTGTTCGTTTTCCCTTTTGAAAACAATGAGCATCCCAGGGTGGTGTAGAGGCCACGGAGGTGACAGGTTCTTGTTTGTTGACAGTTTCTGCAGCATTTTGCTTGATCATCTAAGGAAGCTTACTGCCATCAGGTGGCAATGATGGATGGCAAGTACTACTGCTTCCTTCCTGTGCCCCTGTCAGGTGCCCTGGGCTCATAACAGCTGTCTCCTGTGATCCGACTAGTCTGTGTGCAGTGCAAGTCTCGATGAGGGCTACAAAGATGATCAAGGGAACGGAGCACCTCTCTTAGGAGGAAAGGCTGAGAGACCTGGGTCTGTTTAGCCTGGAGAAGACTGAGGAGGCATCTCATCAATGCTTGTAATTATCTAAAGGGTGAGTGTCAACAGGATAGGGTCAGACTCTTCTTAGTGGTCCTTGGTGACAAGTCAAGGGGCAACAGGCACAAACTGGAACACAGGAAATTTTACCTTAACATAAGGAAAAACTTTTTTCCTTTGAGGGTGGCAGAGCACTGGAGCAGGCTGCCCTGAGAGGTTGTGGAGTCTTGTTCTCTGGAGTATTTTTTGAGAATTCAAAACTCTCCTGGATGCGTTCCTGTCCAGCCTGCTCTAGGTGAACCTGCTTTGGCAGGGAGTTGGACTAGATGATCTCCAAAGATCCCTTCCAACCCCTACCATTCTGTGATTCTGTGAGTACTGCCATCAGTGGCGTGTTTTCTGGAAGAGGCTGACATGAAGGAGCAACGCACCTTGGGAAAGGTCACCATACATCTATTCAGTCTGGGAGACAAGTCACACAGGGAAGATGCAGGTTCAAGCTGTAGTGGCAGTTTTCTTGAGGAACACTTGTCTGAAATGATGTTACTACACTGGTTTCTTGCACTTCATTTTACTCAAAGCAAGTATTCAGAAAAAAAATCATTGTGCAGACTGATATCATCAGGGAATGTTTTCCAACAGCCATGCCAATTGCAGAGGAGGAGGTGGATTTCCCTCTGCCATGCTTTGTGGATACCTGACAGCCAACTGTTTAAACAACGCCTATTTCGGTAACCATAAGGTAAAAACAAGTGATTCAGAATAACCCTCCCTTGCATGATAATGATTAAATCAGCGATCTTGCAGGAGTACCACACACACATGAGAGCTGCTCTGGGGTAGAGCTGGTTGGTGAGGCTGACCTTTGGTTTAAGTACTTGATGGTGCAAGAAAGGGGTGTTTTGAAATTTTGGAAGACAATTTTAGGTTTCCTGTGTGCAGAATAAGATGGAAAATGTTGGTCTGTCTATTAAAAACCAGTACATTCCCAACATACCCCAGGTAACTGCTTAAAAATAAGTACTCTGACAGGTAAGTCAGACTGAGCCCTTGCTGGAGTTTGTCTCTAGGGGTTGGTTGATATCCTTGGTGACAGAGGTTTGAGAAGAGGTTGAACGAAGCTGGCGGAAGGTTGGGGTTTTTTTAGGCAGAATATAAGGATTAAGACTGAACTTGTTGCCAAAGCATTGCTGATGTTAGAGGGATAGATTGTTGATGGGTGGATAATTTGTTAATGGATGGATAAGGTAGATAAAAAGAGCCCGTAGAACCGAGTGGATCAAGCTCAGTAGTTGCTGGTAATGAAATTGAGTAGATTGGTTTACTTAGGATTACTTGTGTATGTTAATAACGCTCAGAAGAGTGTAAGTGTGTGTATGATCAGTCTTGCTGGATGGAATCCTTTAGACTGAAAGATACTGTGTAAATGTAAATTTATTCTGGTGCCCTTGCAGGGAGAAGCTAGGTCAACAACAGTCTTAATTACACTTTGTTTCTGCTAATAGTTTTTTAGATATTTTAAGAGTTAAATGAGGCTTTAAAACATTTTTATACAGATACTTTTAACATAGTGTTAGCGTTTAGGATGTGGGGGTGTGGTATACTAGATCTCATCAATACATGATGAGGAACAGTGACTCCATGGCCAGCGTGGCTAACATACAACTATTTTGGTATGACAGATTGGCTTTATGTAGATTTTTAAAGCGGTCTGTGCCCTACATACAGTGTAAAAACGCATCAGGACACAGCAGCTCTGCCTGGGGTAGAATACAGTGAGAGTTGAACGGTACTTTTTACAACTCTGTTAGACTTAGCTGTACCTGTTAGGAAGCATTTTGGCAAGGGAGCAAAGAAGAAATGAAAGAGAAGTATCTGATAAAGGTGTGGGGTGAATTTAGGGAGGTGGAATGCAATATCCAGAATGAAGGCGCGCTCTTAGAATGGGCGCTGGTACTCGTGCCCTTATGAGAAGAGTCAGGAAGACTTTCAGGGATGACAAATAAGTTTGTTTCATATGGAAGTAGCAGATTGCTTCTTAATATTTTGCTGGTCTGACATTCTGTGAAATTGTGTTATATCCTAATTCAGTGGCTTCTCTGAATATAGAACGAGAACTTGCTATTTTCTACCAAGTGAAGCAGTTCTCTCTCATTCTGCAGTGGTAGAAGTCTGTATTTTGGTGGCAAAGATCCACGGATTAATCTCTTCTGATGACTTATGATGGATGTTGGCATTACTTCAACACTGACTCAGAAGAAAGAGTTGCATTTACCAAATAAGTGATCCACTTATTTTACTGAGAGTTTTCCTTGGAGGTGTGACCCTTGCTTAGCAGTGAAATCTGCTGAGATCACAGCCTGGGGTAGTATGGCTATAGATGTGTCAAAAAAGTGTGTGTTTATGGTCTTCTGCTGACAGAGAAGGATGACGGGCACCTGGATGGGAACAAGCATCCTGTGCGGATTTACTAGCTGTAAATGCGTGGTGCGTTCATGCATCCTCATGCCTCCTCTGCACACACACATCTGGCTTCCAACATCTGCAGGCAGAGCATAAACGGAGGTGCTGGTGGCAGGCTGTTACGTGTGAAAGCGGAATGCTTAAAGGTCCTGGAAAGTACTTTTGCTTTAGAATCTTCTTTATGTTGCCTTTCCATTAGGTGGACTAAAATGAACAACCCTTAGGTTAATTTCATTTTAGCAAATGAAGGCACCCTTGGCCAGTTTGGTTTTTTTTCTTTTTTTTTTTTTGTTCAGGGTTATTCATACCTTAACAGTAAGAGGAAAAACTGTATATGCTGATGACTCTCCTTCTGCAATGTAATCTCCTGTTTTGTATGAACCAGGTAGCCATTACCATTCTATTTCATCGACAGCCTGTGAAAGAGCACACATCTTCAGTTCGTAGAGGGAGCTGGGCTAAACTTGAGTGGATACACGCCAGGTGAAAGCCTTGGTGTACTGTTGCCAATCTACTTAGCTATCCAGTTTCTTGCCAATTCTGTAAGGTTAATACTATTACAGAAAAAACATGTGAAACCAGGTGCGGTGCGTATGTCATTAGTTGGGTTTTGCAGTTTTACTTTTCATGATGCGTCTGTTTAACTTCTGTATCATTTTGCAGAACATATGTAATGTGTAGTTTGTTTTGTTTTCTTTGCGAAATAGAAAGCAGCTGTAATTTCAGCCCGGGAAGGAAACTATTAACATTTTTTAAGTTAAAGAGGAAGGCTGAAAAATTGGAATTTCTTTTTAAGTTTCTTGGAAAATATGAAGGGAGATTATGTAACTGCATAAGGTCTCTGGGGGAAAGGAAAGAGGAGGCTCACTGATAATGAAAGAATGGAGTAGCTGCTTAATGTAATCCGCTCTCCATGGATAGTGATGAGAAGGAAGAGAATGAAGAACTCTGCGGTCAGAGGAGGCTCCGTTTGTTCAAATCTGGAAGTAGGCAGCACATCTGACAGGGCAGCTTTGTGTAAGGGCAGCTTGCCAGTCTCAACCGAGGTTTCCCTTTTCCTTAATAACAAAAGTTGATTCTGTTCGTTACTATATACTACAAATAGTAATGATAAAAGGAATAATTTTCACGCTCATCTTGCTCAGGAATAAAGGTAGTAGTGTGAAGCGAGTCAGTCAACCCACTGTAATCAAACAATTCTTCTATACCTAAAGTATAAATGTTGCATGAGTAGCTAGACAGAAAAGACTAGTGGTCATCTTGAAATCATGCGGAAAATCCCTTTCTTTTGGTTCTTCAATGTCAGACGGGCTGCCAGATGAAACTGAATATTGAATTGAAAGCAGAAGATTGAATTTGATAATCCTGAAGATGAGATGCTTGGACAACGCTGTCATCACTGAAATATAGCTGTGACTGAAGTCACTGTTCTGGTTGTTTCAGTGGCTCTTCAGCGTCATTTCATTCTAGAGGAATCAGTTTGTCTTTGTTATCAGGGAGGACAAAGAGCGATAGCTGCTCCTATCTTAAGCAGTAGGAAAATGAAGACTTCAAACTTGGTGAGAGGCTTGCTTTCATGCTAACACTGCTGTAAGCATAACACAAAATGAGCAGTTTAGGGTGAGATGTAAGCCTGGGTGTGCTGCCCTTTTAAAGACATTTAAATTCCTCGTTCGCTGTTAGATGGATGAAGGAATAGGGAAATGCAGAACTAAAAACCCAAACCTAAAATAAACAGCACTTCTACTAATGCAAGGTGGTTCAGTGAACATGGGAAGTGTTCAAGGAGTGGCTATAAGCATCCGTGCAAGGAAAAAAGCAGGCCTTTGTAACACCCTCCGCCATGTCTCTAAGGGATGCCATGGGATGACTGTATGACAAGGAGGTGTTCTGTATGTGCCTGAGGAGCAAGCATAGTAGTGGCAGAAGCAAACTGAAATGAGAACTTCTGAAGCAGGTTTGTCCTGATGCTGAGTTCACCTCGGTGAGAAAGAACCATCTGTGTAATTAGGAGTTGGCTGGGAAAAAAGAGGATTTATGCTTCCTTCCTTCAGTTACTCTTGGACATGCTCCGAGGAAGATCTTATTTTTATTTTTGCCTCTACTCTGTGGTCCTCAGTAATTCAAGTTTATTTAAACTGAAATGAACGTGACATTTGTAAAAAGATTCTTATACAAGCAAGATACTCCCCAGAGAATCTCTAATCTTAGGATGGCAACTAAGCCAATTTCAGAAGGATTTTGACTAGCTACAGCCTGATGACACTCCAAGTGCAAGTGGAAACTTTCTTCCTCTAACTTGCAAACAAATAACATCAAATATTTGAGAAAAATATTGAAGGAGGCCTCAGCAGCTGTAGAAACTGAATGAGAATATTATTGCTTTGAATGAAGATGGAGAACTGGAAGAAGTCTGACATGAGGGAAAAAAAGTCTGCAGTACTCACAGTGAGTAGAGTGTAACTCATAGGCTGAAAATGTTCATGTAAATAACAAGTTCAGGATTTTTTTTTTGTAGTGGTAAGGATGCAGAGGGGTCCTAGAATGGATTTTGTGAACATTGTGGGGTCTTTGCCAGTTGAAGTCTTCAAGAACAAGGTATTTTCTTTAAAGGATGCATCTGATCCTGTTGCATAGGATCCATCTCTGTTTGCACTCACTTTACACCATCCTTGATTTGAAGAAAGCAGAAATATAAACCAGCAATGGATTGTGACATATATTGTGCATCTGGTACCCACCAATTTCAGTTTGGATCTTTAAAATCAAAATGCAGGTCACAGAAAATATGCAACTGTAGCAAAATTTTAGGACCAGTGCTGCCAGTTACTCCTGCGTGGATGACTCGGTAAGGAAAAAGGAATGGATCTAGGCAACAGTTTCAACTGCGTTTGTTGCCTCAGGGCACCCCCCTTTATGCACACTGGAATTCTGGGTTCAGTTTCAAGTTTTCTGGGGAATTACTGTTCAGCCTGGAGATGAGAAGGCTCTGGGGAGACCTTATTGTGGCCTTTCAATATATATAGGGGGCTTACAAGAAAGATGGAGCGGGACTTTTTACCAAGGCCTGTAGTGATAGGACAAGAGGCAATGGTTTTAAATTGGGAGAGGGTAGGTTTAGATTGGATATAAGGAAGATTATTTTTTTACTATGAGAGTAATGAGGTTGCCCAGAGAAGTAATGGATGCCCTATCATTGGAAATATTCAAGGTCAGGTTGGAAGGGGCTCTTAGCAACCTGATCTAGTGAAAGATGTCCCTGCCCATGGCATGGGGGTTGGACTAGATCATTTTTGGTTGTCCTTTCTGACTCCAAACGTTCTATGATTCTACACTTCTGTTTGTCTGTGATTCTCACCAAGGCTTACAGCAAGTCAGGTAAAAGGAAGCGTGACAGTCAGAAGGAGCGTGGCTTCATAACTTAAACTGAAATCCAGATGATCAGTCTGCTATCCCTGTTTGTGTCAGCACAGTGGAATATGTAGCAGTCAAGTTATAGGAGACACTGGCAGTTGAACACGGACAGTTCAGTTTTGAAAATGCGGAGCATTTTGCCATGTTGCACTGTTAGGCTTGAAACATTTTGATAAATTCACTTTTTCACGCATGCTCCTTTGCTAACACAACTTGAGGTTCGACCCTGGCTGATGCAGAAGCATCATAAAGCTTAGGTAGAGAGAAAACTAATCTGTCTTCAAAAGGTTTATGTAGGCATATCCCAAGTTGTTAAAGCACAACTAAAAATAGACTAAAAGAATGGTAGACCAGACTGTTTAGAGACTTGTGACTCAGCTACGACATTTTTGTGTATTTTATTTAGAGTTGCATGCTTTCAGTTTTGGACCATGTTGGAGGAATAATAATGTTACAAAGTGAATTCAGTAGTCTGTGGTTTGTTTTTTAGCTTATAAAGACTTTATGGACTTCTTACAGTATGTCCAGCGGTCAGAGGAAGAAAGTTGCCTGAATTCTGGGAAGCGTTTGGGGAAAAGACTGAGTAAAGGAGCCCAGTTTCTGTTTTTCTCCAGACGTTCACTCTGTAGCTAGTAGCAAAAGTAGCATGTAGACCAATAAAAATTACATAGATTTCAGGAGTACCAGAATACGAGTTCTTTTGGCAGAGAATTTTGAACACTCCTAGGAAACAGATTTGTTCCTGTGCATTATGTGTTGATGGAGATTGCGTCTTTTTTACATGAATAATGAGTCAAATGTTCTTTTAAGACTTAGGAGGCCAGATTCTGATCTCCAGTGATTTAAATTTTGAGTAATTCAAGAGATATTCATGAGTTACGCTGTAATAACAGATTACAATCTGGTTCTTATTCCGTAGTATTTTAATATCGTTATAAAAGGGATATTCATCTTCATTTTCTGAATGTGTAGCAAGTTACCTAATTAATCCAGTATTGTCTTCATTCTGGAGGAGGCTGTTTAGCTTGAATTTTGTTGTCAAATACCATACAGACAAGCTTGTGTGGTGGTAACATTAACTAATGATAGAGTTATCCAGATCTACAGTTCTGTCATTAACTTGAATTACAGTGTAACTCCAATTGTTTTCAGTAGAGAAAGACCACATTGCTGATAGGAAGAAAGCACGCTATTTTTGCAGTCCCTGTGCAATTAACTCATGTAACCTCTGTGCTTGTCATGCTTTGTATAAGATCCAGGGTGACCAACTGTAGGTCACTTATATGAGAACAAAGACCCTGGGGCTGAGAGACAGTTTATTAAGATAATACTGTGGTGTGAAGATCAACTGTCACAGCAGTTGCTATGAAAGCGTGTCTGTATTTACTGTATACTTGCAGTAAATAAGAGTTGCCTGAGTTGCGATGTTTTGAATACTAAAGGATGGGGAGAATCACCAGATAAAGGGTGGTGGTGTGAGCGAGGAGCCAACCTCACCATGTTTTCTGCAGGTTCTCCTTTGGTGGCGATTGCTCTGTGGATTTTTCTGATGCATGGTTGAGTACCTAGCATTCAAACCATAGGACAATTATTAACAATTTTTCTCCTTTTTTTCAGCCACTTATTTGCATGAAAATTAAGGGACTCTGCCCTCTGTCAGTTTTGGTCGCTGTTGACCAATATCACCCAAAATTCATGAAAAGAGGAGAAACAGATGAAGACGCAGACAGAGCAGCATTTAAGCTTCTTACTCAGGAAGTAGGGCTAAAAAATATTTTTCTCAGGCTTTCTATCTTTCCAGATAGAAAAAAGAAAAGTTGAATTGAATTCTTTCATCCATGTCAAGGAGTACAAAGCGTATTGTCACTTGCTGGTGCCTCAGTGTATTTGTCATTGGGAAGCCCACAGCAATGTGCTTTCTAAATGGTCTATGAAAAATGGACATACAATCTGTTTAAAACAAAATGAACTTGCTGCTTTTATCTGTTAAAGCAAACCAGAGCTGCTATGGTCTGTAGACCACTTGTTGCCCTCAGAGTGTGTATAATGACAACTCTGGTGCGTTGCTACTGACCATCGTAGGAGGAGCAAGTTCTTCACAACGTGAAGCATCTCTTGAAACATTTTCTGTGTAAATTTTTCTTCTAAAAATCTTTGATAATGTATAGTTAAGTTTGAAAGTGTTGGATTTCAGCTTTACAAGAACATCACATTTTTCTCTCCAAAGCACAAAGAAAACTCCATGCTTAAGATTCAGTTTTGCAAACCCTTCCCCCTTCTTCAGACATTCATATGGAAATACACCATTAACTGTGAAATTCCCTAGCAACCTTAACAGCCTAGAAGAAGGGATCCAAAACCCAGCAATACTCAATTCTCAAGCGAATCTGTACTGTCTATTGTTAATATTCATTATATTCTAATAAGTGATTTGAGAAATTCTTTTCAGGTCTCTTCTCCTTCTTTCTCTCAACTGCAATGGCTGTTTTGTTGGAATGTTGCAGTATTCACTGCTGGAAAGTGGAACCCAAAGCTTCTTTCTTAACCATGTCTCTCTGGAAAGCCTTCAGAAAATCCACTATATTTCATGGTGATTCCTTTGCTAATTGCTATAACAGCCCATATATATATTTTTTCTGATAAATTAATCATTGACAGCTGATAGAAGAATTACTGGTACTATATAACATAATTAACGGTTTGATAACTCAGCTTAATGACAGAAATTGTAATTTCATATACATGGTGGCAGTAGTACGTGTAGTACCGTGACTGAATTTGTACCTCTTAATTCTCTAACCTAGTAAAGACTAGTTATCTTAAAAAATCCAGAGCTGATGCTATGGTATGCAGTGTCTCAGGTGTTTAAGTGCAGAAAATCATTCAGGCATTGCTTCAGGTCAGCCTTAATCCCATGGGACTTGAGAAGTTCTGGCACAAAGTCCCACTGCTTGACAGAGACAGGACTGAGCCCGGAGCTGTCAGCATCGAATGAAGCTTTGTTAGCCAATGAAAGGAATTTCACTTACTTTAGTTCCAGCTCTGGTTTCTGGAGCAATTTTTGAGGAGGAACTGTGGTTGTTTGTAGCTTTTTTGTGTTTTGTTTTTTTTTTTCAATTTTAAGCAGTCCCTTCTGTATGTCTGTCTCCCCAACCTTTTTTGTCTTGCCTTTTCTCCTTTCATTTTTATAACCCTCCTTTCTCCTTTTTGTGTCCACCTGTACTCCCTTTTTATTGTGACTTTCTTTTCTTTTACATTTCAGACTTGCTATTTTCTGTTAAATGCACTGCCTTCTTTATTACTTTCCTTTCCTTTGCTGTTCATCCTTTCTATTTACTTTTCCCACTTTTTTGGTATTATGATGCTCTGTCATAACTATCCTAATTTATTTATTTCTACAGGGATAAGACTGTAGAACTTATTTTTTTACTACTGTTTTTCTTTAATTTTTATATTTGAAATTTGCCACAAGTGCTTTCTTTCTGGAATAACATTTAATCTACTCTTAACTTTTCTTTTTTTGTATCCCGTGCAAGTGACAGAAACGTGCCTGTGTCATATGAAGGAAAGATGGGCTGTGGATGTCACCCAGCAGCGCTGTGTGGCCACACTTAATTTCTTCTGGTTCGAAGGCTTAAAAACTCAAGCTTCTCTCTCAGGCACAGGACTTGGCTAGGCTGTCCTATTACCTGAGCTCCTTGCTCTCAAAAATAATTTAAAAATAATATTATTTCTTTTGCTCCTGACATTATAGAAGACCAGTAGTATAAGAGGACACTAGCGCCTAGTGTAATACTTTTGTACAGTTGTCAGAATTTTCATGCTTTTGCTTGAAGAAAGGTGCTTGCTTTTGTGTAAGGACTCTTACTGTGAGGCAGTTGTTCCAAAAAAGGAATATTTGTACCGTATGATATCTTTATTTAGTTTTTATGTGGGTAAGTCAGTTCGAGAAATGTGCTTATGTATCATTAAGGCCCATAATCTTAAATGTTCAAAAAACACACTCGCATGTCTTTAGTATCAAAATTTGAGTGTGAAATAGGTAGTACTGTTGGAAAGCTAAATGAGTGGTGAGTCAAAGTAATTAAGGGAAAGTAAATAATCTCTAAGGTTCTCATTCCCCATGAAACTAATTTCGTATCTTATCCTTCATGTATTTAAAAATAGTTCCCCGCTAATTCAAGGTGCTTGTGTACTATGTGTGTGAAGAGCACTTCAGTTCTATTGAAAGGATGGCAGATTAGGGAGTTATTTTCAATGGGCTATTTTTTTATTTTTTTTATTTTAAGAGAGACATCCATTTGAGCAATGTAAGTGAACAATTCTTGCTGGAAAAACAGCTTGATGTGCATGCAAGACAGCAGGTGATCAGCCAATAATTTTGTGATGGCTTATGACTAGAAAACCTTTGTGATTTTTTTTTTTTTTCTTTAAAGGCATATAGATGACATTACTTTCTCCACAAAGGTGGGCTTTTTTCCCAGCCTAGTAAGGCCTTAAATGTTCTGCCAAATATGCTTTCCTGTTTTGCTTCCAAAAGATCTGTGGCTTGTCAGTGATTCTACTATTTGGAATATGGATTTTTTTTTTTTTTAACTAATAAAATATACCTTGTAAGATGGATGACACGTATTAGAAGAGCTAAACTGCTCTGGAGCTGCAGGTCTGCTGTGCATGAGTCCAATAGTGATCTGATGGGAGTCTGACAAGATTGCACTGTCAACTCCATCAGTATCTTGAGTCGTTGTCTTAAGAGGGCTAAAATACGTTCATGACATGTCTCCAGGTTTCTGTGCCGAAGAAAATAAATCTCATTTCTTTTTTTTATTTCTGTGTACATGCCGCCCTTTAACTCCTAAGGTTTTCCGTTGCTCAAAGAGCCATATTGCATATGTACATTTTTTTTCTTCTTACCTATGGAGACGCAGGTAGTGAAGTGAACGCGGCAAGGCTGAAATAGCAGAGGGGCTCAGGTTCATATGTACAGCGTGCATGAAGCATGGTACTGTGCTGAAATGTGTGGAGGGACTGCACAGGCTCACTCTGGGCATGTAACCTAAGTGCCTGAATTAAGAACTTACACAGAATATGTATTGCAGCCCCTTGGGCCCTGAATTGCCTGCTCCTGGTGTCTATCTCTGCCGCGAATGTACAGTAACCCAACAGCTACAAGGTTAAGTCATAGCAAAGTTATGTATCTAAAGTAGACAGTATAGCTGTATCCTCTCTGCATCAGGTGAGGGTGCCGTGTGTTACCTATTAAATAGGGATGCTGACCTGTTTGGTAGTGAATTTGGAGGGGATTGAAGATGAGCGTTTTTTTCCAGATCTCCAGCCTTGCAAGGCAGCTTGGCAAAGCTATTTTTTTAATGCAAGTTAATAGAGGCCTTCTGGTTTATTAACTATGGATCCTCACACAAGTTTAGGAGGACTGGAATTTATTGCTTATGTCCTGCTGTCATCCTCATGCTCTCTGAAATCAATGAGGGGTTTGGTGCAGAAAAAGTCAAAGATCAGCCAGAGCCCTGCAGATTTGGTGAAAGAAAGTAAAACCATCGGTTAGTATTCTTGAAAGCAGGGTAAACCTACTCAATGAAAAAGGGAATTCTGTAACCTGTTATCTGCAGCAGGAAAGCTGCTTTTTATTAATCGATCAAAGAAAATGTTG
The DNA here is from genome assembly GCA_013400135.1 of Rhinoptilus africanus. Taxonomy (NCBI): domain Eukaryota; kingdom Metazoa; phylum Chordata; class Aves; order Charadriiformes; family Glareolidae; genus Rhinoptilus; species Rhinoptilus africanus. Next base: position 88,233 of record VXBO01003546.1, on the reverse strand, counting down.
AAAATAATTGGAAAAAATGACTTGAGGGAGGGAAAAGCAGAGATGAGGGATATTAGTAGGAGACTGATATTGTTTGTGAAATCAGACTATTCTTAAAAAAACAACTTTCCTTTTTTCCTCCTGAGAAAAGCTATGATTTTATCTCAGTAATAGAAAATAATCTCTGAAGTTGCTCCTTAAGTAAACTTACATGAGCCCCTTTAAAATCAGTTGTTATCTTTCAGTGAATTTCTCAATAAATGTTGCCGCCTGAACTTGGATGGCATGATCCTATACAGCAAATAAGGCTGAGCACATCCTATTCATGACTCAAAGCACAGCACTTCTAGCCTAATTATGGTGGCATTTGGCAGTGATGCTGTAGTTAAAGGTGCCTGTTGGTGTTTCTGTTATAAATTGTGTGTACTTGAATGGCTTAATCCATGCCAGCCAGAAGTCTGACTAGCTGTCTACTTGATAATTTTTTTCCCTTCATTAAAAATCCTTAAGTGAAGAAAACAGGTTTGAATTCTGAATTTCTTTGATCGTATCTGTATGTCTATCATTCTGTTTCTTACAAAAAAAAAAATGCCGTGCTTTTCCTTCATTTCAAAACTTTCCTCTGTTGTGCAACATGTGTGGTTACTGTTCCATGACTTGCATCACTCAGCACTTTGGGTTGCTCAAAGAAAGCCATGCCTGTGAAAAGAGGGAGAGGAAACACAAGAACATATGGAATTGTCTACGTTGAGCAATCTGTGCGCAATGCTGTCTACGAGCAAAGATGATTTCAGTCGCCTCAGTTACTGCAACTGGGCAATATTAATTTAGGGACTTCTCACTTTCTAGGGACGTCGCCAAATGAATTCCTCACAGTTCCACGAATGCTGAGCAATCCCTCTAGACGTCACTCCATAGTCATATCTGTCACATTTGCATTAACACACATAAAGTATTCTGTCATTTCCCACTGCATTCCCCACCAGTACTAGATCCAGCTGTATTTATTCCACATTTTTGGAAGAGATGGAAAAAAACCCAAATGGACTTAACTGGATGCAACTAGTAAATGGTACTAAGTGGTTCTCGCAAGAAAAATGCACAGTCAGTTTTACAGAAATACTGATAACAGTGGTATTTTTTTAAAAAAAGGCATCTCCTATTTAGAGTTCTCTCTCTTTTTTTTTTTTTTTTTCCTTACAAAGGGCCTCGTTTGAAGTCAGTTGAACTTAAGAGTTTTCTGAGTGACCTTCTAATGTCTTTTTAAGGCTGTAGAGGCCCCCGAAGTGCTAATGCTTGAGAGGTGTAATTGGCCCTATAAATCTCAGTGGGTCATTAATTCTAAATCCTAATAATGCTAGGACCAGGATGCATGTGACTGGAGCAGAGTGATGAGCATAGTAGGAAGATTTATGCAAGCATTATCTTGTTTTGGTTTGCACAGCAATAGAAATTATTTGTAATTTTGGCTTGGAAGCTTGCTTTCTACCTTAACATCAATTCCCACATATCACCTATGTGTTTCTGGAAACTTATAAATGCATCTTTTTGGGGAAGACAGCTGGGGTTTTTTTGTGTATCAGGGGTAATAAAACGTGGCTTGGAAAATCTCTGTGAGATAGATATAAACCCCTCAGTTCTCATTATTTAACTGTATAAAAACAGTTTTCAAAACATGACTGCACCTAATGTATTTGCTCTTAATAACGACAGCTCAAACTTTAAAGGACACATGTAAGTTTTTGTTTGGTCTGTGGAGATAGGATCCTGAATTGTGCAATGTCAGTGCTCTCATGCAGGTATATCCCCAAATGGGGATGCCTGCATGGGGGTGCACTGTGAATCCACCATCTCTCTGCATGTACTCAGTGATAATTGCTGGCTAATGACAGCCTTGCCATTATTCACTGTGATGAGAAAGGTTTTTGAGTGTGTTCTTTGGAGAAAAAAAAAAAAAAAGACAAACTTCACTTTGTCTCAGTGAGAACTTGGATCTTGCTTCCCTCAATCAGAAGCTACTGTAATATGTCCTTATTCCACAGTTTGAGGTGGAATTGGTTGTTGCTATATGAGTGCATAAGCAAGGAGTCAAAAACGAACTAGTGCAGTGGCATGGCTTTTGCCATATGTCATTTGACCGCCAGCCATTTATCCAATCCCTCTTAAAGTCCTATTTGCACTTTCATGGAAAAAAATTTTACCCTCCTTTGCTTCAGTCCCTTGCAAGGGATTGTTCAGAGGGATAACCTTTGCCTCATTACCCCCAAGGCGAAAAAACCGGAACATATCCAGCATAGACAGAGGACTGGGAGGAAACAGTTAAGATCAGAAGTGAGGGGAAAAAAAATACAAAACCACACAAAGAATAAAAAAAATCCAATCAGACTTTTAAAAATGAAACAGGCTATTTAAGTGGGAAATCCTGAGTATTGGTATTGTTATGTAATATGAGGTGGAAAGGGAAATGTTTGGTTTCCCAAAGTATTCTGCTCTAAGAACACATTCAGATTTCTGAAACATGTATTTGTCATCATACCTGCCTCCATTTATAACTGAAAAGAGAAACTATAAAAGCTTATTGCTTGGTCTCTGGCCTTTCTGTGCGAAGGCATGTGTACTGCCTTACTGATTCTGAGAGACTTTGTTAGGGACTATCCCTGGAAATGCTTAGGAACAATGTGGGGCTCAGGTGGAAGGAGAAGAAAAGGCAGGATTTCTGTGCATGTGTGTGCTTCCCTCCATTCTTCAGGCAGGGATTTCAATTTCAGTTTGATCTTTAATTTTCTGGAAAAGCAATGACTTTGAGTGCAACTGTATCTGTTTTTTGTCCAGTGGATGCCACAAAGCTTTCTACTGTATTTGAAATAGTTCCATTATATTTTTTTAAACTCTAGCTATAATCTTGTATTAGGGCCTCTAACAAACATTAGTATTCATACACAAAATAATCATAGAATCATAGAATCATAGAGTTGGAAGGGACCTCTGGAGATCATCTAGTCCAACCCCCCTGCCAGAGCAGGGCCACCTTAGAGCAGGTTACACAGGAACGCGTCCAGGCGGGTTTTGAATGTCTCCAGAGACGGAGACTCCACCACCTCCCTGGGCAGCCTGTTCCAGGGCTCTGCCACCCTCAAGGTAAAGAAGTTCCTCCTCATGTTTAGGTGGAACTTCCTATACTCAAGTTTGTGCCCGTTACCCCTTGTCCTGTCACTGGGCACCACTGAAAAGAGCCTGGCCCCATCCTCCTGACACCCCCCCTTTAAGTATTTACAAGTGTTAATTAGGTCCCCCCTCAGACGCCTCTTTTCCAGGCTAAAGAGACCCAATTCCCTTAGTCTATCTTCATAGGAGAGGTGTTCCAGTCCCTTAATCATCTTTGTAGCCCTGTGCTGCACCCTCTCCAGCAATTCCTTGTCCCTCTTGAACCAGGGAGCCCAGAACTGGACACAGTACTCCAGGTGGGGCCCCACCAAGGCAGAGCAGAGGGGGAGGATGACCTCCCTCCACCTGCTGGCCACACTCTTCTTGATGCACCCCAGGATGCCATTGGCCTTCTTGGCCACAAGGGCACATTGCTGGCTCATGGTCATCCTGTTGTCCACCAGGACTCCCAGGTCCCTTTCCTCAGAGCTGCTCTCCAGCAGGTCAGCCCCCAACCTGTCCTGGTGCAGGGGGTTATTCCTCCCCAGGTGCAGCACCCTACACTTGCCCTTATTGAATTTCATAAGGTTAATTTCATAATACGTGATGTAAACAACCTGCTGAAGCTAGAGCCTGTCCCGAGGGCAGGGTAAGAGGACCTGAAGTAAATTAACTGACCAGTTGAGAATTTCCGCTGTAAGGAACTTTAGATGTGCTTTGGTTCTTTTCTGGAGCGAGAAAAACTAAGTCAGGACTTGGGATGAGGAGAAAAGATGTAGCAAAGCCTTCTCTGCTGTAGGTGAACCATCAGACCATTCTTTTTGCAAAACGTGATCAAATTCAGAATAGCTGTGAAGCTATTTTAAGCCAAGCCAAGCAGGGGACAGGTCTGGTGTGGTTTCAGAAAAGACAGGTCTTTGAGAAGCCCTCAGCCAGCCAGTCTGAGGGTCACAACAAATATGCCCAAATATAAGGTTCTAAAATGTTCACTTTACAAAGCTGTTCCGGTCAGATATGTAGTTTTCAAGATGGGTAGTCCTTTGTTTTTTGTGATACAGCTGCCATTTTTGAGTGCAGATCAGAATACAGTTCCAGGTTGTAGAATACGTAGCATTTTCCTTGCAAAGGAACAAGTCTAGGGACAGTGGAACTCTCTTTGTTTAGCTTTGCTACTTATGACACCTTGTTTGATGGTTTTGTCTTTCTGCTTACGCCACAGAAACTTTTTTTAAACAACAAACACGGTAACGTTGGAGTTGGTGTTGGAAAATGCTCTTCCTTTTTCTACATTTGAGCTTCCATTTCAGAAATAACAAGATCAGGATGAGAACATTCGCAGGATCGACACACTCCTCTGGGTTGTCATTACAGTGACAGAAAAGAGATGTATAGTGAAACTTTACTTCTATATGATCTATGTAGTGTTATTCCCTTAAATGATATGAATGGGAGAATTATCCCAGTGGATGTCTGTTATGATCCTTCTCTCTGGAAAGGTCGCTGATAATTGCTGTTTATCGTTTTGGAGAGGATTTGTTCAAATATATCATGAGTATTAATTTTCCATAGATTTGTGTCCAGGGGACTTAAAAGTGACAAGAAAAAGAGCGCATGGTAGAAAATAACTGTTCGCACAAAAGCAATTTTCAGTATTTTGTAAGCGAAGGAAGGAAAGAAGAGGGAGTTCTTTTTCGTGATGTTTTCTCAACTTCAGATCTTCAATTAGCACCTCAAAATCTCCATTTCTACCCCTCTGTCCCCTCCAGTCCTAGTTAGGGACAAGAGGTCCTTTCACTTGGTGAAAGCTGAGGAAAGATCAGTAGCATTCATAAGAACGTTGCACTCCAAGTATTTTCCTCTGTGTGCAATAAAGTACTTAGTTTTTTCTATTTGATTTTTTTTGTTGTCAGTTTTTTAGGTATTTTGACTGAATATTCCATGTTTTTTATGTCAAAAATGTTGGTGTTCCTTTCTACAAGCTCTTAGAAAAACACATCTGAGGGGAGGAAAAAAAATGTATAGTTTGTACCTTCAGACTGCTGCTATATTGTGATAAGAGTATCATTCTGACTAAGGTCTGATTTCCAATCTCATTTGTTTGGCTGCACAAACTTGTGTGTCATATACATATCAGGGGAGATTATTGTGCCTCAGTGCAAGGGAATTTCTTCTCAGAACTGTAGATCTCATTTTGGCATTTGACAGGAACTTTAGGCCATTTTAGAGTAAAAGGTAAAAGAATCCCTCATGAAGAGCGTTATACTTGGCTTAATTTTCTAAGTCATCGTACTTCTGTATAATGCCATTGGGACTGTATGCAGGAAATTTGAAAATGGAATTGTGTCTCTTCGTTTGGGAGGATTTAGGAAGAACTTAAGGAAAGACAGGCTCTGGTTTTGTTTGATTCCAAGGTTAGACCAAAACTACTGAATATGGAGTTACACAGCACCTTTTTCCATACAGAAAAGAAGATCTGATGATCTAATTACTAGATCACTCCTGCTGTTTCACCTAGGTTCTGCATTTGGTTGGCCATTAACTGTTCAATACACCTTCATCTGGGGTGATAAACGCCAAGAATGAATCTCTGTGAATGAAACACAAGAAAGGGAGTGGTTTTGATGCTAGCTCACTCTCCTGTAGATATACTTATGTGCCACAAACGCAAGCCTTTTTTAGCCTTTTTTCATTTTGGAGTTGGTGATTTCTGGATTCACTGGTGGCTTGCTTCATTTTTCAAAAACTCCTTGAGCAAGGAATGAGAGTTGGTTTGAAAGTGTTGTATTTGTGGAATCTCAGCATCCAGTTTATGAATTCTAGTTCAGTTGCTTTATCATGGGATGCCTTAGGCGATACACTGTTGGGGCCCAAAGCAGGAGTGATAGATGACCATTAGCCTTGATGGTGCTCACTGAAGTGGGAACAACTGGTGCTGGAGTCTTAGGAGAAGAGACTTCAGCCAAATTACTCTGCAGGGAAAGCAGTGGGAACATTCAGTATTTTTCCAGAAGCAGAACAAAGAAAGTTTATGAATAAGACCCTGGGGAACTTGCTGAGCTTCAGGAAGCTAGGCAGACTTCTGCGGGAAAGAAGCTTGCTTTGCTTGGCTGTCCAGCCTAGGAGGAAGAAAATGCCCTGTGTGAGTCACAGGGCGACATGATGTGGTTCAGCAGAGGAGTCATATGTGGGGGAGAAACGATCCCATATTCCTGTTAAGTTTCTGGTTACAGCATATACATGCTTCAGGAAAGGGAAGCAGAGAAATGCAAGTCTAGGTAAGGTAAAACTGATTGTGTTAGCTCTGAACTATAAATCCTGAGTGTCTATAAGAACATAGTCCTGGGAAAGACTATGATTTAGCTAGCATGGGGTCACTAGTATCTTTGCGTGCGCAGGTCACATTTCTTTGGAGAGATAAAGGATGGGAGGGTGATCCAAAAATCCTGTGGCCACGCGAGTCAGGTAAAGAGCAAGTCCAACTTCCTAAAGGCTGCTTAGGGACACCCTAGCTGAATGCGTTGGGACCTGAATGCAGTCAGCTTACTAAATGTCTAGCTAGGAAACTCTGCCTGAGCCTTATGAAAACGTGTGAAAATATGCTGTCCAGTTCAGATCAATTCCCTTACAAAAAGGTAGGGGATTTTGCTGCAAATTGTGTCTTTAATGACACAGATTGAGACTCTACACTCATACTGCCTAGTCCTGAATACTCACTTCACCAAGAATTAGAATAAATACTTTCTTTGTAGGTAAAAGAAACCTATTCTTCTAACCAAGAACCAGACAGAAGGATAGTTGTGTTTGTCGTATACTAAATGTAAATCTGAAACAAAAGGTCTGCAGACCCTGTTAGCTCCTGCTGTGGCTTAAGAGATCTGGAATCCTTTCTCAAGTGTGCATTTGCCAACAAGTAGGGCTTCTATAGTGTAAAACCCATCAATCATCTGCTTGTATATCTGTAGCGTGTAGCAGAACCAACAGGGCATGAAAATCTAGACTGCCATTTTTTGGAAGTAGAGGAGGTAGCAAAAGAGGCAGCGTATTTACTGAGAGCCTCTGTGTGTGAGGATGTCATTTCAGCCTTCATATTTTTCTTGCTTTTTTTTTTTTAAACTGTCATATGTGTCAGTTTCTAAGATGTCTAGTAAGCTACATGACCAAAACTGTTATGTGTCCTAGATACTCTTGATGTCTTTGATGTCGCCGAGAAAATGAAGAGATAGATCTGGAGAAAAAGTAGCCTGAATTCATCCCAGGTAACTTTTAAAGTGTTTGACAAGGCCATCTATTCTAGAAACATTACGCCACCCAACTTTGAATGAAGAGAGTCCTTCCTTTATAGGCCTATATCTATAGGTATAGATTTTGGCCTTAGTGTGGCTGAGATCTTCTGCAGACACCTATTTCCCTGCATTGACTACACAAAGAGTCTAGGGTGGTTACGTACTCAGGTCAGGTCCTTCACCCGGAAACAATATTGAAGTGCAATCTCTTTGATACTGTGAGAGTGGTGGACAGCAGGTTTTTTACAACATTTCTTCACCAACTAAGTGCTACCATTTGGAAATAGATGGGCTACCTATGCAACTGAGGTAGCTAATGATTGACCTTCAGCTGTGTTGACGAAAGGAACAGGTGAGAGTCTAAAAGCAATGGCTGACCATCCAGGGCCTCCTGCGAGTAGAAGCAAGAAAGACAAGAGAATGGCTGTCACTAATTCATGCTTTCTGACAATCCTTGAAGATACAGAGCAGACAGCTGAGACCGGAGCATTGAAGTGACTGCTTCCCTGTAAACTTGCCAGGCGACTTCAGAGAGTGGCTTTGAGGGCTGAAGAATGATATACTCATGTTCAGGTGCTCTAGGTCTGCCCAGCTCCAGTGGAAGAGATGATGACTCTGTTTTGAGGAGAAGTGAGGAAAGACGTGTCACTGATTTGTTTCAGCCCAAAGAGGTAACCTACTTTTTGAGGGCACTCAAAGGTGCACTGTAGAGAGGAATACATGAAAAAAAGGGGTTCCTTTGTTGGGTGTAACTCTACGGAGGGATCAGTACTGTGCATATATTTGATATTGAGGCGAGTTGGAATTTTTTAAAAGAAGCTGATTAGCAATTTTATTATAGGTTAAGCAAATTACATTTTTGATCATTTAACTACTAATATTTTATTGAAGAACATTATTCACTAACTATAAATGCACTGGGCAGTACTTATATATGATTAACAATTAATTCGTATAATCACCACATAAAACACAGAATAAGCACTACTTTAGTCCGCGAAGTTAGCTGAGCATAATGCTGTTGGTGTGTGATCAGAGCACATGCCTTCCATGCTTCTTGCCTATCTTTCTGTTCCTCTTAAGTAATATCAGGTATGGGAACTAGAAGTTGTTTAACTGCGGGTTAGTAACATTCCCAGGGCCCAGTGTCTCTGGAGGACCTCCCTGAGACAGACTCCAAGCAGTTTGTGTCTACAAGTTCAGACTCTCTGATGGCTCTTTCGTCTAAAGTGTCTGCTCTCCTTTGTATTTGCTAGCAGATGTTAAATCAGCTCAAGGTTATTTCTGAGTAATTTAAGAGCTCATTAGAGAAAATCATAAGGAAAAATAAATTGGTCAGAAAACAAACACTGCTGGTCCAGAACTCTCTGATGAATGTAGGCAGCTAGAAGGTAGGTATAGGTTCAACTATCTTAATTTAAGGTGCAGAAAATTTCCTCTGGGATACAACTTACACTGATATTTAGGAGTGACTTTGAAGGCCATTCTCACACAATTGGAGCTGAGTGAGCACTTTTTCTATGCTGGACTTTATATCTGATAAGAGTTTCTGCTGTCCTAGTCACAAGCAGGGCAGGGCCTTTCTGGAAATCAGGCTCATCTTTTCCGCCGGCCCCAGGGAAGGTAAGTCTGCAAGAGGCAGGACGGGGCTGATGCTGTCAGCCTGCCCGGTGCTCAGGGGTCACTCGCTTGGGTGAGGTCCAGGACCCAGGAGGGATGGGCTGGGGGACAGGGGTACCCTTCGATCAGCCAGCCACCAGGATCAGGCTCGGAGTGTGCCTGAGGGTGTAACATCTAGGAGTTTCCTCTTAACTTCAAGTAGACAGATTGTTCTTCAGCAGCTTCATCTGTGTATTTCCCTTTGTTGTTTGATTTCTGGCAGTAGGATATTAGTATGGTCCTGCACAGCAATTCTGGTGTGTTGTTAAGATGCAGAATTGAAAAATCTCTTTAAGAATCAATATTAAGAAATGAAATATTAAGTTCTGTTCTGAACTAATACGAATTTGAGAGAGCTTTTTCCTGTTTTTCTCTCCTGTAAATCTCTCTGTAAAGAAGCCACTATTTTTCAAGGGCTGGGGCTTGTAATTTTTTGCTCATTCATAGATGGTAGGATGCAGCCTGGCTGTGATGAGTATCCCAAGAAGCTGACTTGCTGCATGTCCATGTCCATTTGGCAACAGGGAGAGTTGAGTGGGTTCAAGGGGGGCTGTGTTTTTTGTGGGGCCTTGTCTGCAACAGGAATTGTATGAGTGAAAACAGCATCATACATTCTTTATTCCACAATGGCAGTAAGAAGAGTATGCGCTAGTGGTATTCTATCTACCTTACCGTATTTTGAATGTCTTTATCAGGCCTGAAAACCTAAAAATGTGCTTGTGTTGGTCTGTGTTCTGAGGCCCCCACATCTATTACATTTCACAGAGACTATAAAAGCTTAGGTTAACTCCCAGTATCATTCCCCATATTACAATAACTTAATTTTTTGGCTGAGGGCACTTCTGCGAACTAATCTGTGATATGTTTACTTTGGCTGGAGGAGTTGAAATGCTTTANGGGGCCCAAAACATGTCCATTCTTTTCTCTTTCCTGAAATGTAGGAAATCACCACATTTAACGTCTACGAGATCTTACCAGGATGCCTAACTGAGAGGTTAAGTGAGCAGAAGCTTAAGAAGCATAAGTTCTGTTTTCATATTCAGTTTTTTTGGTCTTTGGAAAAAGAATTTCTTATAAGCCTCATTGGTTATTACCATCACTTAGTTAACAGGTAAACTAATGTACCATTAGAATTAATTGTCTTGTCTCTACTTTTATCTTTGTGGGACAAAGAGNTGCTGCATGTCCATGTCCATTTGGCAACAGGGAGAGTTGAGTGGGTTCAAGGGGGGCTGTGTTTTTTGTGGGGCCTTGTCTGCAACAGGAATTGTATGAGTGAAAACAGCATCATACATTCTTTATTCCACAATGGCAGTAAGAAGAGTATGCGCTAGTGGTATTCTATCTACCTTACCGTATTTTGAATGTCTTTATCAGGCCTGAAAACCTAAAAATGTGCTTGTGTTGGTCTGTGTTCTGAGGCCCCCACATCTATTACATTTCACAGAGACTATAAAAGCTTAGGTTAACTCCCAGTATCATTCCCCATATTACAATAACTTAATTTTTTGGCTGAGGGCACTTCTGCGAACTAATCTGTGATATGTTTACTTTGGCTGGAGGAGTTGAAATGCTTTAAAGGAAAAAAAAAATTAAAAGCTCCCCAAATGTTCCTGCAGTTTTGCTTTCTCCTCTTATTATGCTAATCGGATTGTTTTAAATGTGAGGGCTTTTTTTGCCCTGGGTCCTATGTAGTCTGCAGTGTCATAAAAAGTATACCACTTTACAGCTAAGTAATGTCGATTGCCTTGTAACTTAGAAATCCATTGGAATACTGCANACAGGTAAACTAATGTACCATTAGAATTAATTGTCTTGTCTCTACTTTTATCTTTGTGGGACAAAGAGATTAAGAAGCGACTGAGAGATTTGTCAGTATTTGGNAATTAATTGTCTTGTCTCTACTTTATTAAGAAGCGACTGAGAGATTTCTCAGTATTTGTGAAGTTTCATTTCTTTGTTCTGTGTTAGACAAGTTCACACCTGGGCGCAGTGCAACCATAGAGGCTTTTCTTGCCTGTTTTTTGGACTTCTCTTAGCAAAGACCATACTAATGTTCACAATAATTCATGGGGTAACGCAGACCTCTCCTTCAATGTGCTGGTAAAATTCTTGCAAGGGTACCTAGAATTATGTAAGAATTTCTATTTCTTTCTGCTCTCCAGTTCCCTCAGAGAAAATCCCAGTGGGTAATAATTTACCTTCAGTCTTTGTAGTGAGTGCTTTAGGCAAGTACGTTCCTTTCCATGGCCATGTGCATTTAAGGTATAGACAAAGGTGGTGAAGGAGGGTGCAGCTTGGGATTCATTGATGCTGTGGTGCTGATGATATGCAGGCCTGCTGCCTTCGCGCTGGACCCAGCTGGTAATTTCCTAATGTTTGGCTGGGGCCTGGGCTTGGATGAAAGGGAGTTGGCTGTAGCTCGAGCCAGATAATTTGGAGATGCTAATGGCTCGTTTGTTAAAACAAGTAGAGGGCTTGGCAGAGAGAGAGGGAGTTTCTTTCTATCTCATCTCACCCCTTCTCTCCGCTTTCCAACTTTTCCTGCTGTTCACCCAGGGGGTGTTCATTTTGTGGGTACTCTCTGGAGCACTGGTCACAAATGCCCATTTCCATAGTGGTTTTTTCCCATGATTACAAGTGTTTCGTGTGAAGATGGATCTTACTATCATTGTACATATTTCCATTTGGTGCAGTCTGGCTTGTTGCAGTGTTTCGCCCACGAGTATATCTTTGCAAACCACTTAAGGAGAGAGAGAGGAAGAAATGTCAGCTGTTGTAGGCTATTGACTGCCAGTTACTGATTTGGGCTGGCTGGCATGAACACATTTATGTCTGTGGTTAAAAGCGAGCTCTAGATTTCTTTTCTCTGCTGGCTTAGATTCAAGGGGCTTTACATAGAATAGTGTAGCTTTACATGTAATTTATGGTTGGAGTTCAGACTGCAGCTTTCATACACGCATTTGTAACAGATGAGGCCTGTCTGTAGGTTATACTGTGTTTGATGCACCCCTGGATGCAGTTTGCCCTCTTGGCTGCCAGGGCACACTGATGACTCCTATTGAGCCTGCTGGCAACCAGCACCCTCGGATTCATTCCTGCAGGGCTGCTCTCCAGCCACTCCCCTCCCAATTTATACTTGTGCCCGTTGCGAGTCCATCCCAGGTGCAGAATCCGGCATCTGAGTTGTTTCATACCATTAATCATAGCCTAATGCTCCAATCGATCTACATCTCCCTCTGCAAGGCCTCTTGTCCATCAAGGAAGTCAACAGTACCCCCCAGTTTGGTATCATCAGCAAACTTGCTAATGGTGCATTCAGCTCCTCCGTCCCGATTGTTGATATTGAACAGAACTGGCCCTAGAATTGAACCCTGAGGAACACCCCTGGTACCCAGTCGCCAGCCCGATGTAGCTCTATTCACTACAACTCTTTGAGTGAGCTCTGCTCTTCAGCCAGTTCTTCACACAGCGCCCTGTGAACCTGCTCATCCCACAGTTGGACAACTTTCCGAGAAGGATGCTGTGAGGGACAGTATCAAAAGCCTTACTATAACCAGCCGGTCAAAAAGAGGTGATTCCCTGCTGTATTCAGTGTTAGCACAGCCTCACCTTGAATACTGTGCGGAGTTCTGGGCCCCATACTTTAAGAAGGGCGTGAAGGTCCTTGAATGTGTCCGGAGGAAAGCAACAAAGCTGGTGAAAAGGCTGGAAGGAATGTCCTATGAGAAGCAGCTGAAGACTTTGGGCTTGTCTGGTTTGGAGAAAAGAAGGCTAAGGGGGGACCTCATTGCTCTCTGCAGCTTATTGAGGAGGGGAAGTGGAGAGGGATGTGCTGAGCTCTTCTTTCTGGGATCCAGTGACAGGACACATGGGAATGGTTCCGGAGAGGTTCAGACAGGACATCAGGAAGTATGTCTTTGATGTGTTAGTCTAGACAATGCATACACAAGTCTCTCCTTACAGGCCATGCTCTCTGTTCCTTGTGAAGAAACCATCATGCTTCCTCACCGAGAGATCAGTTGCAGAAGGAAGTGAACTTTCTAATTATTATATTGTGGCTTCTGTTGTGACAAATAAGTGTCTCGTCTTGCTTCTTAAAGAAGGGAATCCTGTACTCAGATTTTCTGGCTGTCTTCAGCAGAAGAGCCACAGCTCAACAGCTTGAGGTTAGGTTTTCTAAGCTGTTTGATCAGCGTGATCAACATTGGGTTTGATGCTGCGTGAAGACAATTTCTTATAGGATAGTCAGACCCTAATTCTTTACTAGTTACAAAAGAATTTTAAAACATGCAACATAAAGGTGATTTTTTTAATATATACAAATAAAATATAATACATATATTTTTACCTACTCCATATCCACTGGCTCTCCAATTTGGAGACTTATAGCTGCATGTTTTACGAGCTGTAACTTCCATTGTCAGCTGTAAGTTAGAAACATTATGGAAGTGACAGTGGGATGGATCGCTGTGATCAGGTCCGTGTTTGGGTGGAGCAGGTTAAATTCTGCCAGGTGGTAATGAAGAAAAGATATTTCTGTCCGCTCCTCACAAGTGAGGTGTACAAGCACAGAGAGATGAATTTGAACATTCACCAAGAGGCACGGGATCTCATTTAAAGTGCTCCAAACTTTGTTAAAAGATGCCCATTGACAGCTCTTGCCATCTTGGATTCATCCCAGAATGAACACTTCTGAATACTAGAAAATAAATGGGAAATGGACCTTGAAGTAAATCTTTCAGGTGCATACAGTATACTTACATAAGTGTTTATTGTTTTAGTAGAAGACTATTTGATACTCACTTTATATTTCAAAAGGTTCACCAATTAACTGTTATTATTTTAGTGAAGTTTTTCTTTTAATTTATCAGAAACTGTGCTGTGTTATAAACATGTGGGTTTGGTCACCTAGTAGGAGTGGTAAATACCCTTTGATATGACTTTCTTTAGGTGGCAATGTACAAGATATCTTTTAATTTAACGGTGTATATGCATGATAAAGGGATCAAAATAAACTATAATTGAAGTAACTTTATTTTCAGGGCTATTCTTTCCTATTCTATTTTTATGCATTCACTGTTTCCTATGCCCTTAATTGAACTGTTTAATTTTAATCATTTATATCACTTTATAGTGGTGACTTTGTTCTTGTTGCAGTTTGGGCTTTGTCATTTCATTTAGCACTCTTCCTGGGAAGCCAGAACGTTAAATAAGCATAGAAAAGATTTGCTGTACATCAATTTTGATTATCCTGAAAGCGCTACACAGTTTAGATCTATAAACACATGTACAGATATTTTAAGCACAGAGGCAATTCTGCTAAACTTGATGAGTCTGTTTTCAAAGTTAGAGGAATGAATAGGAGTTTCTAAGCAGTAAGTGCACAGACCCTCACTTGTCGCTGAAATTCATTATTTCCAGAGTGTGGCTTACTAAAGTAGGGGTGTATTTTCTTTTAACAAAACTAATAGGAAAAAATGAGGGAAGCAAGGTCTCCTGGTGACATGAAACTGACAGTTTGAAAGATGCTGCCTGTGGTCTATTTTACAGCCAATGCCCCTTCTACCCAGAGCTGACGGCAGCAGCAGAACAACAAAATCTTGCTGCTTAAATTTGATGGTTCATCTGTAGTGATCAGCTTTTTTTGGTTAGTAAATCACACTAGCTAATAAGAGGTTTTAATATATGATACTATATTTTAATAGCTATCTGGTATAGCTATTAAATTATGATATTGCCCATTAAAATTTCTTACTAATTAATGAAAATTTTCTTGTGAAAAGGTGATTCCCCACCCCCATCTCAACAGAGAATTGTTAGTGATGTTGTTTCTATTTTACAAATAGGTTGGAGCTCCTTTTAGTAGGGGCTCTGGGTGTTTCAGGAAGAAAACACTTTAAAAGATAAAAAAAGAGTTGCGTTGTTCANACCCACTCTTCCTAAGCTTCCCTAGGAGGATGCTGTGGGAGACCGTGTCAAACGCCTTGCTGAAGTCAAGGTAGACCACATCGACCGCTCTCCCCTCATCCATCCATCCAGTCACACCATCATAGAAGGCGATCAGATTAGTCAGGCATGCAGGGGGTTATTCCTCCCCAGGTGCAGCACCCTACACTTGCCCTTATTGAATTTCATGAGGTTCCTCTCCGCCCAGCTCTCCAGCCTGTCCAGGTCTCTCTGGATGGCGGCACAGCCTTCCGGGGTGTCAGCCACCCCTCCCAGCTTTGTGTCGTCAGCAAACTTGCTGAGGGTGCACTCTATCCCCTCATCCAGGTCATTGATGAATATATTGAAGAGCACTGGGCCCAGTACTGACCCCTGGGGAACACCGCTCATCACTGACCTCCAACTAGACTCCACGCCCCTAATCACAACCCTCTGAGCTCTGTCCTTCAACCAGTTCTCTATCCACCTCACTGTCCATTCATCTAACCCACTCTTCCTAAGCTTCCCTATGAGGATGCTGTGGGAGACCGTGTCAAACGCCTTGCTGACATCAAGGTAGACCACATCTACGGCTCTCCCCTCATCCATCCATCCAGTCACACCATCATAGAACGCGATCAGATTAGTCAGACATGATTTCTGTACAAGGAGCAAAAGAGGAACACTGAAAATCAAGGTGAACACTTAATAGAGCTCAGAGAATAAAAATATCCCTATGTGAGTTGTGGAGAAAAAAGACCATGATGAAGAGGGAAGAGAAAGAAAATAACAAAATCAAGCAAACTGCTCTGCATTGCCCAGGAATTTATACAAAGAGCCCACAGTAATGTCTGCAAAAGCAACATTTTCTACATATTGAGATGGAATTTGGGGTATTTTTCTTGTGTTTTTGTTGGTTTTGACTGACTTTCCTTGCAACTGAAAATCGCAGTTTACCAAAGATTTTTCTTTTCCATAGTACTTCTATTCAGGAATTCGTTGTTCATGCAGGGGAAGTTCTATTTCTTGCAACAAGTTTCTTTCATTGGAGGACAATGATACAGCTGGTATTGCATAGAGATGTTAGTGTTGTAATAGCCACACTGAGCAGAGCAGAGGCTTTGTAGTCTCTGCTAAAACCCCAAGAACTTACCTTGTTTGGGGAACTGGCAAGAACTTGTACTCAGGAGGCACTAGTAAAGATCAGTATGTTCTTCACATTATGAAAGCCCTAAAGATGCAACGGTCCCTAAGCACCATCAAACAGCAGATGAGAACCTTGTGTCATGAAAAAGCCAAGCGTTCCTTTGGCTTTGCTTCGTGAAACAGAGAGATCCTGGTACCCAGCAGGAACGCAGTACAGTAGCGCTGTAAAGGGCACTGCTGGTAGTAAAATTATTGTAATAATGCAGCAGGACTAACAAAATTTTGTTTCAAATACCCAGGAGCAACTGCTTTTTTACACAAAAGAGATGAGAAGATTTTTGAATTTTTCTTTGGTTTTTTTTTTTTTCATGGGGTCCTTCTACTCTTCTCACCCTCTGCTTTCTCCAAGTGACACATCCTGTGACAGCCAATTTCAGCACAGTGACAATTATTTCCTTGCAAATTCAGATCCTCTCCCTGAAAGAACCATTGCAACTTCCTTTTTTAATCTTGTTTTGCATTCCAACCCTCTTCCTGCTGAGATACCTGTCCCTCCTGTTTCACAAGGTCAGCCTATGGTACCACAGTTGCCTAGTTTGCCTTTGAAGGGAGTGTGCTTATGTTCAAAATTGTTCAAAAACATAATTTCGAATCATCAAGTAAAGGGGGGGAAGCAGAGCGAATTTGATCATCTGATTATGGGGGACATTTTCCAGTATTAGATGATATATATTTTTTAAATACATTGAGATAAAAGGTGTATTATTAATAAGCAGTAATTATACTTCTGGCATAAATCCAGCATGAATGTTGCAAGGTGCAGAAGCTTTCGCCAAGCAACCTGTATTCAGCCATCAATACTTTCATAATCGCTATGGAAGTAGATAAATAGGTACAGATCTGATCTGTTTGGTAAATTCTTTAAATGATTTCCTTGTTTCTTAGTAACACGTGCTGCTGGAGGACTGTCATAAAAGAAAGCAAGATATTAGCCTACCTGTCTGTCACAAAGGTAAAGAAGGCCATGCCTTAGTATCTCAAATGTATGCAACACGGAGAACAAAGTCATGAGTCTTTTCAGTCATGAGCTCTTTTCGGTAGTGCTCAGTGACAGGACAAGAGGGAATGGGCACAAACTTGAGTATAGGAAGTTCC
Organism: Rhinoptilus africanus; assembly: GCA_013400135.1. Lineage (NCBI taxonomy): Eukaryota > Metazoa > Chordata > Aves > Charadriiformes > Glareolidae > Rhinoptilus > Rhinoptilus africanus. The sequence goes on along the minus strand of VXBO01003546.1, from coordinate 70,939 downwards.
ACCTAAACATGAGGAGGAACTTCTTTCCCTTGAGGGTGGCAGAGCCCTGGAACAGGCTGCCCAGGGAGGTGGTGGAGTCTCCGTCTCTGGAGACATTCCAAACCCGCCTGGACGCGTTCCTGTGCCACCTGCTCTAAGGTGGCCCTGCTCTGGCAGGGGGGTTGGACTAGATGATCTCCAGAGGCCCCTTCCAACCCTGTGATTCTGTGAGTCTTCCAGCACTGTTTAGGAAAGCAGTGCTTTATCAGTGCTGCCCCTGGCATCAGTACAGCAGCTGTTTGCCCTTTTCCTCAGCCCTTACACCTAACATCCAGAGCACACAGGGGAGAGGACAGTATCAGCTGTAGTATGTGTGACACATCTCTGGGACAAGCAGAGAAACCCCAACGATTAAATGTTTAGTGGTCTCTTGGTGGCGTTACGGGGTCTGTAATCTCTTAAAACAGAGAAAAGGTGTGGTGGGTTGACCTTGGCTGGCCTCCAGGAGCTCACCCAGCCCCTCTTTCACTCCCCCTCCTCAATAGGACAAGGGGAAAACATAAGATGAAAAAATAATGGGTTGAGATAAAGGCAGTCTAATGAAGAAAAACAAAGACTGCGTGCGGAAGCAAAGCAAAAAGATGTATTCTCTACTTCCCATCAGCAAGCGATGTCCAGCCACTTTGGTGGAAGCAGAACCCCAGTATGCATAGCAGTTGCTTCAGAAGACGAATGCCTTCATAACAAATGCCCCCGCTCCTCCTCCTTGCTCTTAACCTTTACTGCTGACCACAACATCGTGTGATATGGGCTATCTCTTTGGTCATTTAAGGTCAGCTGTCCCGGCTGTGTCCCCTCACAGCCTCTTGCCCACCCCCAGCCTACCATCCTTTGGGGGGTATTGGAGAGCCAGCCAGCCTTGGTGCTCCACGGGTGCTGCTCCGCAGCAGCCAACGCATGGGTGGGTTACCAGCACCCTCCTGGCCATAATAGGGGCTGCTGTGGGGAAAGTTAACCCCGTCCCAGCCAGACCCAGTACAGAAAGGAAAGAAATTCTTCCATGAAGAGGCAAAAGGACAGGGAAGCTGTCCTTGTAGAGCAAGAAAATAGCAGAAATGGTACCAAAGAGGCATAGCAAGAAAATAGCAGAAATGGTACCAAAGAGGCATCTGTGTACAGAAGCAGACTGCGGAGTTGTGCAGAGGACAGTACTAGTGGGGAGTACGCGAGTGCAATCCAGTACCAGTATGGCCATGTTCTCCACTTCACAAAGCAATTTTTATGAGAAGTCAGTCACTGTTCAAGGTTTTCAGCAGACGTGCAATACTTTCAACATTTGATGCCCAGAGCTAGTAATGATCATAAATTCAAAGGCTTAAACTTCTGCAATTAATACTGATGGCTCCTGACAGTACTGTTCACCACTGCAAAGAAAATTCAATCAAAACCCCTACGCTTACAGATACTTGTGATCAAACAGCACAAACATGACCAAAATTTTAAAATGTGATGCTGTATATATGTGGAATAAAGTTTGAACTATTCTGTGATATGGTTAGTTACTACAGCAAAAATCTGCATATATTTATTCATGCAGTACGTGGCTCTATTACTCATGCTGTTTCTTCAGTGAGTTATTTTTGACTAAAGTGCCACAGTTTCACAAAATGACCCATCAACTTATAATAAAATGCCCTTTTAGTAAGTTACTGCTGAAAGGATGTACAGAGAAAGTAATGAAAATCTACCAGGCTTCATAACACAAGTTTTCATTTCCGTTCTTTCAGTCTGTTGCAAAGTTTCCAGACAGGACATCTATAACAGGGCCCTGATAATTTACTTAGGAAGCTGCCTTTTCTGTATTTAACATTTTTTTTTTTTTGCAGAATATCTCATATTTCTATATCCTATTTCATTAATGAGGTTGAAAAATACTGCTATTGCAAATTAGTTATGGGTCAGCAGCTGCTAATTTTACCAAGCTCCACCATTTCCTTCTCAGCTTTGCCGACATGCTCATATGTCATTCTGTGGCTGCCCAGAGTAGATGTGAATATCAAGTAGAATCCAGAATATTGTTTTTTCTTGTATCTGAAAGACTAGCCAACGGTTCCTTTAAAATTTGGAAGGATAAATTAAGTATTCTAGAAGCGAGGGGCTGTATGCATAGCTGTCCTAATAAAAAGGTAACAGCTGTGAGGGTTTTTTGGGGAAAAAAAATTGATAAAATCCTAGCACTCATGGATATGACCAGCCTGTGTAAATATGAGAGGACCTGGTGTGGTAAGCATGCTGTTGAGAAACAACTTACGTTTATGTACTGTGATTTGTGGTGTTGGTCACAAGAACCATCAGCTGTCTCGGGAGAATCAGAGACCTCTCCCTGTCCTCTCCCCACCAGTTCTGTCAGAACTTAAAATTTTTGCCAGTCTTGAGACTGGCGGCAGTGACATTTTCTTTACTGCAAATGATCTCTTTGGGTGAACGGTTCCAGCACCAGGCTGGGTAGCTACTGACCAGGCGTGACTGCCAGTTGTGAGAGTAGAAAGCTTTTAGAGGAATGCATTTCTCCATATTGAAAGAGAATTTCCTCCCTCCCACCAGTTTTGAGGTAAGATCCGCACAGGTATCTAGAATTGGTTATTCTGCACCGTGTCTCTCATCTTTGTTGTTTACCTCCCAGCCTCCCAAATTCGTATACAGAGACTGAGGCAGAAATGAAATGCAAACTGGGTTGTTTTTCAACACTCAGCTTTGGTGTCCTCAACCTGGAAGCCGCAGTTTCCTGAAAGAAGCTGTGCCAGGGAAAGTTCATCTTGCCCTCTTCTTGTGCTCCTTTGTCTAGAGGAGCTAAGAAACTGTGCAGCTTCTGCTAATGCTACGTGACTGATTGCAAATGTAATATATTAGTGACTGCCAGGGAAGTGAACATAGTATTTCCTCCACGTTCGGTGGTGTAAGTTTGAAAATGCTGCTGTGATGCATGAAGAGAAGGAAAAAACCGTCTATGAAATGTTTGGAAAGAATCTGGGGAATTAATCTACTTTGACTAATGTGGTTCATAGCTGTGGTTTCAGTGGGAAGCTGGTGAAAGCCAGATGTGTGGAGATAGTTATTTAGAAATCTTTCTTCTACCAAAGCTAGAGAATGAGAAGAAGGGGACGAGGGGAGAGCAAGCCCAGCAGACCTCTTACGTTGACAAGCCCAGGAACCCCCCCAGATTCTCACTTCTGGCCTCCTGAATCTGAGATTCTTGGGACTTGTCTACATATTACCTTACAGAAGATGCCTCGTGTTCCTGCTGGGATCTTTGTAATGAAGGGCCAGGAGGAAATGTACCTAAATAAACAGTGGATTGGGGTTTTTAAAATTTTTTTGTTTGGTTTTCTGGGAAGTCCAAAGCTCAAACCTGCTTTTGTGAGAAGTTCAAAGGATTGATAAGGTGGCGTTTCTTTTATTTATGGGCTTGGTGTGACTTGGAGCTCAGCTCAGCAAACACGTAGGCGTATTGCTGGTTCTAGACGCTCACTGATGTGTGTCAGGTTGCAAACTACTTCAAGTATATATGATAAGGTCATATTTGAGACTTTAGGCCGTTTTTTAAACATACAGCCTTTTGGCCTGAATGGACTTCACATGAAGTTGCACTTTAGAAAGTTTTTCAGCCAGCAGCTGACTATTTTCATGGTGCCTTGGAGATGTGGGTGTATCAAAGACCTTGAGTAGAGCAACCTGATGCTTCTGTAGTTCAGCTGGCAGGAATGCGGGCCAGAGAATAGGCACAGGCGGTTCCAGTCTCTGATATAAACATTTGTTCCTGCTTAGGATGGTGATTTCCTCAGTCCTCACTGGTAGGTTTTCTGTCACTTTTTATAGCAAATATTACTCTGTACAGAAGCATCCTGTGCTTAAAATGGAGAATAAGGAGTCATGAGTGTTCCAAAACCAAATGTTGGGTCCCAGATGTCTACTGAGTAGATTTGCATGTCTTCCAGAAACCTCTTCCAAAATATCTTTCCATCTCATTCTCTTTTCTGTACATCTATCTATTATGAACCTGTTCAATATTAATTGCAAGTGCACAAACCCACAGTTGATTCCAACAGAACACTTTTTTTTTCCATGTGTACAGTGGTTTTTTTAATCTTTTTTTGTCTTATTCTGGTCTCCAAAAAAATGTAACCAGAAAAAGTAGTTATAACCAACGTTGCAGCTTTGGCTAAACTCAGAGAAGCAAAGCAGGAGTTAAAGTTGAAAATTATGTCTTGTAATTAACTATTCAGCTCATTTTGTTGTTGGTGACTACATTAGTGTCCAAGAAAATGTGTGATGTTATATATTACTCATGCTATAGTCCTTAGGCGTAATAGGGTTAGTTGAGGACAGAGTGTCAGATGCACTATTTGTCATTACTGTTGATTTGCCTAGTTGCGTGCTGTTGTGGATTTGTGTTGCGCTATTAATAGTTGAATGTAGATTTTTCTCTGACTCGATGACTTCTTTTTTTTTAAAAAAAAAAAACTTCTAGGCATGCTTTATTTCCCTGTCATTTTCAATAGCAGAAATGTTTGCTGTTAAATGCAGTTTGTCTTCAGTTTTGATTCTTTGGTAAAGAAAACAGCATGTTAAAATGAATGGTACAAATTCAGCTGTTTGCTTCTCTTTTGTAAATGCTGGTGATGTGTACTATTAATTACATTGCTATTGTACGGTAAAAAATATTTTTTTTCTGTTCAGTAGCTCTACCTTCTGTTGTGTAACTGCTCCATAAAGGTCATCGTTTTACCAGACAATAATCTTAAATGTCATGCTTTCCAATATGTTTAACCAGTTCATATCTGGATATATACTTGGTGGAGCAGAGCACTTTGCTAAATGAGTTTCGGAGATTGGCAAAGTAATTGAATTCAAAACAAATTGAACTTTAGTATTCTTCCTCCTGTGCCTGTACCTTGCTACTTTGATATCATTAGCCAATTTTGAGAATACATGTAGTTGATCTCTGTTTTCTGTTTATAAATGTGACTGATGTACTGTATTCCAAAAAAACTGTGGTTAACACAACGGCAATGATTTAACAAAAAGAAACACTTTATGCCTGAAAGCTGTTTGCCTTCTAGCGTTCTCTTGGGATTCCGGTAAAACACAGGGAAGTGAAACAACTACCTGGGTGTTTGAGTAGGTCTGTAAACGCTGAGGATGCATGTGTCTGACCAGGGGCACTTGCATTTGGTGGTTATGTATTTTTGGAGCAGCGTTTTGAATATTTCATAGTGTTTCATTTGGGCAGACACGTGTTACGTGTGGGCATGCAGTGCACACCATGGCAGAAAGCAACCTGTAACCTCTATAACGTTAAAGGCTTTTAGCGCAGGATTTAGCCTAGTATTTCCAATACTCTTGCTCAGTGCTGGATGTTCTCCAGGGAGAACAAAAACCTGCCAGCATTTTGATCCTATTCTCACTCTTTTAATTCCCATTATTGTCCCAGAGTGTTTGCATTTCCCTTAGACACTTGCTATTTTGCTGCCTTCTTTCCCCTCCTTGTATATATAGGAATGGTTTAGAAGGAACTAAGAAGGAGCGATGGGAAGGCTTCCTAGTACCTCATAGAGGGAGAATTTACTTCATGAAGCAACGAGTTAAACTGTCTTACACAGCCAATTAAGTGTCTGTCTTTTACTATGCATGTGTGTGTGCCCTTGTGCAGTTTAATGTAATTTATGTTGGTGGCGTATGCCGTTCTTGCTTAGTGACCTGGGCTCAGACTGTGACACATTCTATGCAGCTGACAGTGAGGGAAGAGGACCTGCAGATATGCCTGGGTGTAAGACAGGATTGTTAAAACTGAGATAGTAAGGTGAAGTTAAAGATCATGTTGTCTGCTCGTCATTTGCAAGCAGATAAAAATCAGGTCTGGTAATTCTTGCAAGGTCCTTGACCAGTCATTAAACTACTTGCCTTAAGAAAGACCTGCCAAGCTGGCAATTAATGAGACTTAATCTGATTAAGAATGTTTTAAAATTAGTCATGTATGAAATTGTGGTATAAGTTTCTTTCACCTCCCTACAATTTCTGCTGGTACATAAGTGGTGAATTACTGCTGGTCTATCCTTGAGCTGGAACTGAGCTTATCTGAAATGGTACTAAATGCAGAGATGATTTTGTACTTTCTGAGATTTGATAACGTATTGCCACCTTTAAAAGATACATGCTGAAATGTAAAGAAGGAGTATGCTTTAAACAAATTAGGTTTTGTTTTTCTGAGATTACTTATGAATATATAGCCACAATGTATATGTGTATAGTATAAATATTTTATAAAATACTTCGCATGTACATTATAGCTATTATGTACCTTCCTTGCTCTGTTCTGATTTTCAGGGATGTGTTTCTTTTCATGCTACCAAGAAAACCATTTGGTTGACTTTAAGAGCATCAGCAAAAAGAGTCTTGCCTTTTGACACCAATTATCATTTGGTTGCTTCTTGGTGTCTCAAACATAGTAATCCTCATTTCCTTATTCCTGTGTATGAAATCTTACAGAGTACCAATAGTATTTACTGGCCTTAGTGTCTAGGAACCTGAATCGTGACTGAGGGCACTCTCTTTATGTGGACACAAACCAGAGATGTATGTAAACCATTTAGGAAAGCAACCAAAGAAGTATAAGGTAAGAGGTCACAGATGGCAATGGACAGATTGGAGGAGTTCAGGGGAATGATAAGACAGTATTGACCAGCATGATAAGCAATAGTTTTCATCATGTTGAGAATAAAACTATTTTGGAGGCATCTTGACAAAGCATATTTTAGTGTTCTCTGCTTGGAAATGTTTAGCTCATAGGCAGTGGAAACTGGCATTGTTGGGAGAGCTGACATCACCATAAAAAGTAAGAAAATATATCAGTTGTGAGATGAGCAGTAGAGAGCCTTAAAAGTGAGAACAAATTATATTGGATGCACCAAAGGCAAAGAGAAGCCACATGAATGGCCAAGGGAAGCAACCTTGCAACAGGCAAGATTGTGTGTGTCAAGTACAGAGAAAAGGATGCCTGTAATGATTTAATGATGAGAGCTTTGGCCAGGAGCGTGAGTTGTGTGAATGGATAGGAAAAGCTATATCATAGAGAGGTTATGTAGAACGTATCCACTGAACTGACATGTAATTGGCATTTGAGAGACTACCTGAGTTGAAAATGTCATCTATGTTGTGGTTTGGATGACAGGCAAGACAATGATATTGTCCAGAATGATTAGAGGAGGATATGGAGAGTGAGATAGGGGAAGATGTTATCTGCTTTATATTACTCATTCTGGTCTTGAGCAAGACATCTCACAGGGGAAGAAGAGGCAGAAAGACTACAAGGGAGATGTTAGTGTTGGAGGAGGAGGGTTTCATGAGGACAGTAGAATGCAAGCCAAGAGCAGAAATGGTAGATTTATGGATCATCCACTGGAAATTTCTGTTTGCTGATGTTGTGCAGAGATAAGGCATGGATGGAAGGAGATTAAGGACAGAGCTGCTTTGAGTTCCCCACAGGAAGCTGATGGAGAAGGCGGCCACATGAAATTTGGTATTTGTTGGATTAAGAAGGACTTTCAGGATAAAATATCTATCAAAGTTTCACGTATGTTTTATCACATACCTACAGTGCAAGACCCTAAGATATAGTATAGTTGGAGATAATTTTCAAAGACAGCCGACTTTATCACCAAAACCATTTGGATTGGGGCAACTTTTAAAAGACTGCTGAAAACTGATTGGGAATAGCATGTGCTTTAGGGAACAGTGATGACTCTATCAGAAGATTACAAACTCGTTGGGATGCTGTATTTTAGATCAGAATAAGATCCAACTTTTTGAAGACAACCATGAGAACCAAAAAAATTTATATTATTTCCTGATCATCCTATACTGCAAATAACCATAGATCGTAACTTTTGCATAAAGCATATTTGTAGCTATGTAAATATATTAGGTTTTTTAGAGGTGATGAGCACTTGTTCTTCCCTCTCTTGAACAATGACTTCTGCAATGCAGACTTCAAAGAATAAGGAAGAGAGCACAGCGTCCCCTGGGTTTTCAGCCGTATTCAGGAAGACAAGGAGTATATTAGAATTCATTTCACTGATTTCTAGAATTGAGATTGTCAGTTTTTGTAAACTGTCACAAAGCTGTTGAAATTAAGAGTGCAGAATTCTGTGATTCTGTGAGAAGAACGGACAATGTACATTAAAAAGGGTCTTTGGAACAGAATTTTTGTTAAGAACCATACCAATTATTGTTTCCATTGCTCAGAGAATTTCTTTTGCTGTGTGAGACTTAAATCTAAGAGATTTTTTTTTTTTTTAATGTAGAAGGTCCCAAGTGACATCTGAAAACAAACACATGGAATAATAACTTGGAGCATAAGATTAGCTATTTGTTGTCGTCCCAGACTTGATTATGGATAGACGAAGGAAGTAAATTCTGTTCCGTACTCTAACTTGTAAAATGGCAGCTCAGTATGTTGAGAAAATCCTAAGTGATGTTTCCAATGGTGCTTTTTAAATAATTTTTGTCAATGAAAAAGAATAAAAGCATAAAACTTCTGAAGAAAAATAACCTCAAACCCAAAACAGAATTTATGCCCAATCTTAGTAATTTGTGGAAGATAAGGTAGCTTTTTTTGAGTTACTGAGTAAAAAAACCCACATGTATTTTGATAAAGAATATAAGATTCCGCATTTTTTATGCAGCTGTTCTTTTCTTTGTCGTGATAAATTCTGCTTTAATAGTATACTACTGCATGTAGTATAATTTTTAATTAAAAAAAGTTGAATAACTGGAGTTTTGGAGACGGCAGGGTTATGCAGAGACATTTATTTTATTGTATGTATTTGCTTTGTCTCTCATTCTTTGTACCAGGGGTTCTGAATTATTAGTGAATGCTGTGAAGGGCCAGACCCTGGTCAGTATTGCAGAACAGTATGAAAGGGCCCTTTGAATATAGTATGAAAGGAGAGCTGAAAACTCAACAGCCTGCAGGGGACCATCAGTGGGCTGAAGCTGGCATGTCTGGCTTTCTGCCAGACCTTTCCCTCTCTGTGACTAACTTCAGGGTTGGACAAGGAGGGACATCCAGGTGGCTTAGCGTCCTGCTTTTCCTTCTCTCTGCTCCGCTGACTGAACTCACCTGCAGTACAGCCAAAGTGATTCAGTCCTACATTCAGAGGTTGGGCAATATTTAAAAAACAGGAAACAAAGAGCCAAAATAAGCCCCGAAAGACAAGAAGAAAGCTTAAAATCCATGGATTTTGCTGGCAAAATCAACAGACTGAGCTTCCCCATATCTTCCTAGAAATGCTAGCTGTAGGGGATTTCTGGAGGTTTGTAGTCGAATTTCCTGCTCAAAGCAGGACTGTTACTAAACACTACTTCGGGTCGGTCAGGCTTTCCGTGGTGCAATATTTCAGAATCACAGAATCACAGAATGACAGGGGTTGGAAGGGACCACTGGAGATCATCTAGTCCAACCCCCTGCCAGAGCAGGGCCACCTTAGAGCAGGTTACACAGGAACGCGTCCAGGCGGGTTTGGAATGTCTCCAGAGACGGAGACTCCACCACCTCCCTGGGCAGCTTGTTCCAGTGCTCTGCCACCCTCAAGGTAAAGAAGTTCCTCCTCATGCTTCGGAGGAACTTCCAATGCACAAGTGTGTGCCCATTCCCTCTTGTCCTGTCACTGGGCACCCCTGAAAAGAGCCTGGCCCCATCCTCCTGACACCCACCCTTCAAGTATTTATAAGTGTTGATGAGATGGTTTCATACACTGGAGCGTTGTGCAGTCAAGGAGCTTTTTTACAGAAAACACAGCTCCCTCTTCTTTTCGTCTCTGCCTTTCCTTCTCAAACAGCCTGCATCCCTGACGCCCTGGTCATGTACGCTAGCCCAGGTCTGTGATTCTGATCATGCCATAGCTCTGCTACCACATACAGACTTCTAGTTCTGCCTGTTTATTGCTCAAGCTCCGTGCAGTGGTGGACAGCTGTTTGAGAGGTCTGAACGCTCTCCGTTTCATGGCCTCTTCCAGCATGTACTTCCCCTTTATCGACACTGCTTCCTCACTTACTTCAGTATTTATATACCATCTTCTCATGAATCTAGTTTAAAGCTTTCTCCACTTGATAGCAAGCCTGTTTGCAAAGACATTCTTCCTCTCGTTATCATGTGAAGTTAATCTCCTCATCTTAGTTCCCAGGACATTTTATCTTTTATCAGGACCTTCATCTGAGATCATCCAGTATCTCCTGTCTGGAAACATGGGACTGGGGAAGGAAGAAAGAACTACACTAGGTACTTGATTGAGATTGAAATGTTACTTCCCATTTTCACGGCCAGACCTTACTGCTATGATAAGGCGTTGAAATTCACCTGAACACAGTGACCTCCTGCTGTGTCCTTAGTGCCTGAGTTTCATCAAACTGGCTAGGCAAGGACTGGTGTAGCTTGCAGGGGCTTGTGTGAGCCGTTCTGAAGTTAATGAACTGAATTAATTCTAAGAAAACTGAAAATAAAGTCTCAGCTGTATGTATAGATATGTATATAAGCTGTTGGAGAGAACTTTCCTGGGGAGGAAAAAGAGTTAATGAGGCATTTCGATGTCTTTATATGGAGCCGTATAAATTTCAGCCACTTAACTTTAGCAGGAATATCCTGGAGCGTTTGAAGTGTGGTGAATAATTTAAAATAAATAAGGTTAATGAAGAAGACCCTGTTTGCCGGTCTGAAATGTAAATTTTGAAGACCCTTTAAAGGTTCTGCTCACACAGAATAAAAGAGCGTAAATGACTAGGTCCAGCATTTTATAAACAGTTGGGGTGAGAACAAGTTTGGTTACCTCAGCACACTGATCTAGATCTTTCAGCATGTGGTCATCTGTCTTTATTGTGTGAAAATTTAACTGGTTATTTTTTTCAAATGTTCTTGAAAGTGCATCCAAGAGGGTTTATGAAGACCAGACGAGGTTGGTTAGGATGGTTTCCTCAGAAGCAGTCTATGTAAAATGTGACATCCTTTAAAAACACTATTAAAGCCGTTATTTCCTGTTCCAGCATTGCTCTTGGCTTTAGGAATAGGTAAAATTTTTATCATGATATTTGCATTCTCTACTATTAAGTAGGTGAGCTTGTTCTACAGTTTTACTTCAGGGCAGGTATTTGGCAAATATAGCAACTCTGGCTAATTGGACTGGATTCCTTTCTGAAATTTTTATTGCCTGTGTAAGCACAGTGTGGATGCCTGCAGTAAAATTTACAGTACATATAGTAGATACCACAAAAAAAGATCATTTGCCAATTTATTTTTTTTTTGTAAGTGTATTAGTAATCATGAAAACAGTCAGATGAACTTCGTCTTTTGACAGCTTTTGTTGATCAGTGAGGTGTGGTTATTTCGAGAACTCTAAGGGTTTTCTCACTTGTCTCAAATACATCTCCTGACTGCAATCAACCAAGATAATGCACTATGAAAATCATGGTAAAGTGAAGCGTAATGTACATTGGTGCAAAGCTTGAGTTAGATGTGATACTTGAGTCTTGCTTGTGCGTGGCTCTAATAAAAGGTATCTAAGAGATAACCATTACCTCTGAATTAATAACAGTGTCTGCCTTAAAGTAAAGGGAGCTAGGTTATTCAATCACAGGAGCTTTAGGGAAGGAGGTGGACGGCACCAGCAAGATATTTGGTCCAGGATCTCACTATGTAATTGTTACGGTCTCACTTGAGAGTTACTCATGAGTAAGAAGAAAGGCCTTGCCGCATGGCTGTGGTTTTGACCCGTGCTCTTCCCGTTTCTTCTCTACCTTTGCAAGAAGGCATAAGGGAGCTCAGTAGACCTCCATCCATCTCCTTTGCCCTTACTAATGGTTCTGGAGGCCTGTGTTAGGACACCGAGAGGGCATAGTGTGTGGAGACGTGTCTGTCACTGCGTGTTTGCCACAAGTTCTAATCCTTATGAATTGCTGGGGAAAAAAAATCACTCTGACAGATGTTCCTTTGTGAACTGGCCTTGGGAATTACTGAATGTCATTGGCACACATGAATGTGCATCTGACCCAGGGATGAGTAACTGAATTTTGTTAACCCGTGAGAGCGCTTATGGAAAAGACATTCAGAGGCCTCCTAGGCTATCCTGGTATGCCAAGCCAGGATGAGTTGTATTCTGGCAGATCTCTGGTTTGTTCTGAAAAGCCTTGTATTCCAGTGTTGCACTGTTCTTACTGTTAGAAAGTAAAAATCTTCCTTGCTGCAATTTGAAAAATTACTTACCACCCTGTCTCCCATGGATGTCTCCTCCTATTTTCAGCAGCCATTTTGGAATATGACAGCTTACAGAGTTACTTCTTGGTGTCTTTTTTTATGCATTAAACAATACTCACTCCATCCGTGTTTCCTCATAGGTTATGTTTTCTAGAAATCTGTCTCTCCAGCTGTTCTGCATCTTTCTTGGAGTGTGACGCCCAAAACTGAGCGTAAGACAGCTCAGTTTGGAGAGGAGTACTTTGCATGTGTCACTGCCTGTAATGCCATAATTCTGTTATGGTGCTTTATATTTATGCAACAGTAAGACAGGCATTCGGTACTAGAGATTCGCTCCTACAGAAGTGCAGCTGAAAAAGTGGTTCCTCCTCCTGCGTTTATTTATATTTATTCATTATTTATATGTTCATTATTTATACAGTTTGTTATTTATAACGTTCATTATACAGTTCATTATGAAGGTATCCAAGTATCTTGCATGTGTTCCTACTGATTGACTCCTATGCTGCCCTGAAACTATAGATTGGATCCAGCTTCAGGTTATAAACATCTGAATGTAGGTGCCTAACTGCACATGGTTATGTTAGCTGGGTCACTGAATTCCCAATCTAGTCAATGGAGCCTGGCCAGTTGGACATGTCTTACTGTGGGTCAGCTGAAGAGTCTCATTAGAGTCCCCAAACACGAACGACTGTATTGACTTGTCCTCCATTAACTGTAAAAATAATTTGTTTACAATCTGGACTTGAATCCCCTTCCGTCTCTCCCATTTACCCATATAATTTTAAATTCAAACCCTGCTTTCCAAGACACTTACAGTCTCTTAGAGCTCAGTATCATCTGTGAATTTCATAAACATACCTTCTGTTTCATAAACTTACCACTGTTGAAGCCACTGATATAAATATTGAATGGCAGTGGACCTGAAACACAACCCTGTGGCGCCCTACTGAATATGCTGCTCCTTTGTGATTGCAGTGATTGTTTTCTGAGTGTTTCTTCAACTCGACAGCACCCACAGATGTATTTTAATAATTTATTTAAGCCTGCTGTTGAAAAATGCTTTGCTATTTTGTGGTTTTGCATGCTTGGAATTATGAACTCTGTTACTTTACAGTGTCATTAGAAGATCCACCGTATTCCCCTCCTCCCTTTACTAGCTGCTCTCGTTACCTTCTATTTCAAAAGCTGACTTCAGTTTATTCTGAATTTTTGCTGAACAAAATGTCCTGATGTATTTCTTTCTCAACTGCTCCCAGATGTGGGAGTAGTTAAAATACATTATTCCGGTCCTGGATGATTCTGCCAGTTGTTTCAAAAGCTCTTTTCTCCCTAATTTCCCTGGCTTGGTGGTTTGAAATAGATCCTTACCATGGGAATGTTCCTGCTTTTTTCTTCTCTAACTTTGAATGTTGTAATCATTACATGGAAGTTTCCCCAAGATCTGTATTTCCTTATGGCCTGGAACTACATCAGTTGTATATGTTCTTGATGCACAATGCAGTACCCTTTTCCCACTGCCAGTCCTTTTGAAAGAGCAGTACCTCTTTACATTCATATTTCAGACACCTGTGTTATCCAAGTCTCTGTTGCTCCAATTAAATAGTAGTTTCTTTAGATATCTGGCTTCTCCAGTTTGCTTCCAATACTGTATTGTAGGTGCATAGAACTTCAGTAGACTCATTCGCTATTCTTTCTTGATGTTCTTCTTAATAAGTTTATTTCATGTAGCTTTTAGACCTGTCTCAAAGTCATTCCTTTTCATACTTCCCCACAGGATTTTGTTATTTCTTTCTGACCCACACCAATCCTGACTTAATTTAGTTAATCAATCAGTGTGTAAAGATGCTTTCCCCTTTTTCATGAGATAAGCTCCACTCCTATCAGTTTGTTTACACAGCGCTGCCCACTTGCTAAAGAAGCCAAGTTCTTCAGGATTTTTAAAGTGTAAAGTAGAAAAATGTCTCATCAGAAATAGGATCCTTCTGTTTATAGACCTGGTAGGTTCTTTCACTGTTTGCTGCAGTGGTGGCACTGGCAGCAGTTGTGGTAATGGTAAGTTGGCATCATCCGCTGTGTTTCTGCTCCTTAGTGCTCCTAAGCTGGAGCCTGTTTGTGTTAGAGATGAGACTTTCCCAGCCACTTTGTGTATTGCACAGGACTGAAATGCTGTCTTTCAGATTTTGCTGTAAAACTTAGTTCTTTGATCTTTCAGTTCCATTTCAGCACATATAATTTTAGTCAGCTCTTGTGACAGCACAAATAAGAGCGCTGCAACTCTTAACCTGGGCTTCTTGTGCTCAAACTGGTTTCCTCATCAAGGGTTTAGAAATCAGCCACGCTTTGATGTGGCAGGCTGAGAATTGCATCTCATTTTAGAATTTTATGATACTGGGGTTTCATAAATATATATAAGATGTGGTGTTACAGCTAGGGTACTTGATCTCTGAGTATTTATTTTCCATTTGAATAAATTGATTTTACATTGTTATGATGAGGTCATGGTGCCAGACTTTAGGTTGGCTTGATCTTTGGAGAAGCGGGTGTTATGTTAAAGAAATTCCAATGCACTGGGAGACTTTGAACCTTGTGGTTTTGGTAACTGTGACTTTTGGCTTGCCAGCAGACATATGAGAGATACTGCAGTATCTATTGTGAACAGCAGTGAAATAGTTAACAATGCTGACATTTAAAACAGCTGGAGTTACTTCTCTGATGTTGCCGTCTAAAGAGGGGAGTAGGGCCTTGGGCATGGACCTCCATGGCGGCAAAGTGAGACTACAGACAGACTCAGCGGCGTTCAGGCCTATTGTATAGTGCCAAGTTACTTTAGGTGGAGGATGTTTCTNGATTCTATGATTCTATGATTCTATGATTCTATGAAAGCTGGATAGAGCAGAAATGAAGCTGTAAATTATGAGCAAATGTATATTTCACGTTCTCGTCTGGGCCAAATAGTCTCAAACCACTTTTATCTCCTTCCTTATATGTATAAAGTCCTGCCCTTTAGCTCATTTGTTATACACCAGCTTTTAGCCCCAAAGCCTTCATCTCGGTTTTGGGTGTTGGCCATCAGTTGGGTGTCTCAAGTTGTGAAATTTTATCACTTTTCTCTTTGAATTGCTTAGTTCACTAGTGCTATGAAGAGATGTACAAAGTGTGAGCCTTTCCCTTTTCATGGCTCAAAGGGCCTGCATATACTTAACGAAATGTCTAATCAAATGGAATTAGTGGGAGGATGCACACTGTGGGTTCGATTCCTAGTAATAACAGCCTGAAGGATGACTTTCCTGTGTTATCTCTGGTGTTCACTATGTTATTTAAAGACCTAATGTTCTGTCATATATGATTTATGCAATAGAGGTGTGTTGCTATTATGTTAGATGCAGAAGGATATTAGCAGCAGTAAACTGCTGTATATTTACATTATTTTTTAAAAAAGTGATAAGAAGAGATATCACAAAAGATCAGGCTCTTTGAACAGCTTTTTTTTCCTACAAATTTCTTTTTTTTTGCTCACAGAATCATAGGATCAGAACTATTTTAGGCTGGAATGGGTCTCTGGAGGCCATCTGGTCCACCTTCTGCTCAAAGTAGGGTCAATTAGATCAAGTTACTCAGGGAATCATCCAGTTGGATTTTGAGCATCTCCAATGATGGAGATCTTAACTTCTTCAGGTCCACATTCCCCTGTTTACCCCAGTTCTGCCTCCCCCCCCCCCCCGCCACTTATTTCAGTGAGAATGTCCCTTGCTGTAAATTGTGTTTGTTGCCTTTTGTGTTATCACTGTGCACCTTTGGAAAGAGTTTGGATTTGTCTTCTCTATATGCTCCTGTTAGGTAGCTATAGACAGTAGTAAAACCTCTCCTTAGCATTCTCTTCTTCAGGCTGGAAAAAAATGAGCTCCTCAGCCTCATCTTGTATGTAATTTTCTCCAGAAATTCATTTGTTTCTGAGGCAAAAGTATAACATAATGAAATTTTAAAAACTTATTTTATATTTAAAAGTGCAAAAGAAATCCTCAGATGTAATATCTACTTTGAGGGATTGCCCTTTGTAAAACAGTTTGGTTGATAATTGTAGATCGTTATTGTGTGCATTTAGTTTTTTGTAGAGCATATATGTTATTATATGTTTCTGAAGTTTCTCTAGATGACTATTCGTAGAACTTTGTAATTAAGGCTACTTTTTTTTGTGAATAAACATTAAAATAATATCAAATGGAAGTCTACAGTAATGTGTTATATCAATCTGTCTATATACCCACAACAGCATGACATAAGAGAGAGGGGAAAAAAGCCGTATCCTTGAAGTTTTGTCTCACCAAAAGTACAGCATCACCTGTTGATGATTTCTTCTGTTCAGCTTGGAGGACACAATCTTTAACTAGATTCCTCTGAGAGCTAATCAGAGTCAGTGCTACTGTTGGGATTAGTGATGAGAAATTGCTGTGCTCTCCTTGGCAACTCTTGCCCAACTCTGGATCATTTGTTGTCAACAGAAAGACTGAATCCTGCCTCTGCCACCAAACCTGATGGCAGACAGGAGACTGTGTCACTAGAGCATCACGCCGCTCTGATAGAAAGGTGAGGAGGCTGCTGGCAAAGGTGCATATTCAAAGAATCTGGCGAGTCTCCTGACCAAACTAAGAACCTTTGGCAGCCAGGTTTGCAAATTTAAATTAAAGATAACAGAGACTTTAAATTTCACCTTAAACATAGATTCCATTATTTTCTAAGTGCGGAAGTTGCAGGTACCCAGAACCTTTAGGCTGTCTTCTGTAAGGCCATGCAAACTAATACCATGTCAGAGAAGACAATAATTGATGCTGTCCTTGAGCCTGCTGCAAGCCCTTGGGTTTGGCACAGAGCTTATTACTCAAATATGAAAAAGCCAGGAATTAACACGCAGCTCCCTGATCTTAGCAGATGGCTAGCTCTAGAGACCTTTTCCTTCTGTTCTTTCTGAGTTCCTGGAAGAGGATATTCGCCTTAGTTTTTCCCCAGTCTTTGATTGTCTGTTTTTCCTCTGAGCCTATGACCAAGCAAGATCCAGAATACACAGGCTTCCCAGGAAATATTAAGTGGTAGATTGTATCCAAACTGTGGGGTGCCCTATACATATGTATAGTCACAGGAACAGGTATTTGTACATCAGCCAGGGTGTGGTCGCCTTCATGGATCACAGATTTAAGAGATTCTTGACTGGTAACTGAGTTGTACATTCTCTTAGCAAGGGGGTATCTTACTACCTGATCTGCTGATTTCTTCAGGAAGACCTGCTCATTTGCAGGTATATATTTTTTTTCCTACATGGAAGGAACTTTATGCGTACTGGATACTCTTTGTTTTCTAGCTCTAATTAAAAAAAAAAAAAAAAAAAAAAAAGAAGAAAAGCATTTCTAATCCTTGTCTAAGTTCTTCAGCTTTGCCGGAGAGTATACCCTGTCATGGTATCCAAATGTGAATCCTTTCCATGTGAAGATTTTGGAACCTTTTACATCAAATTTTAAATATGTCTCTCGTAGTATACCTGTTTCCTTCATCTCAGGTCAAACAAATATTTGCATGTTTACGGCAAATGTTATCTTCTTAGTAATATGTAACTAGATAATAACTGTAACCATTATTTTCAGAGTCCTGATACTCAAATATATAGGAATGTATATAAAAACTACGTGTATGCCCAGCTTTCTGAGCTCATTCTTTCCCACTTTTCTTGCTAAAGCCCAGTAAATTTGTAGTTGTGTTTCATATTTCTATCACCGAATGCTGCAAAACTCACATTTTTGAAGAAGAGCCTCACAAATGCCCATAGCCCAGACCATTTGTCTACCTTTGCTGTTTTCTTTCCCTTGACACTGTACTGTCTTCCTCAATGTCTTCTTTACAAATTGACACTTTTATAAGGCTGCCTAGCAGCTCGCCTGGTGAGACCCCCCTCTTCATTTATTTGCCACGGAGGACAGGCATATTGGGAATTGGGCATGGGGAGTACAGCGATGAGGGGAGCAAAGAGTCGAGCTATCGGACGAGAGGGGCTTCTGAAGTGGCCTCTTTGCTCACTGAAGAGCCCTGTCATGGTGCCCTGCCTGAGAGCAGATGAGGAGTAGGGAGGAGACAAGCTGAAACTGCGGTTGCTTATCTCTGAACGCTTCTCAGTTGCTCTGTTTTTCATGCCTCCAGCTCAGCTGTAACACAATAATTAACCTGAGCCTTTTAATTTCTCCCTGTTGGCTTTAAATTAACTCTGTTGTCCTGTTGCGTGGAGTAATCCTTCAAGCATATGTGGGGTACACTGCAATTTAAATTGTTTATGAGTCCATGGGTATTTACTGTTTGGTCAGTTTTTAATTTACTGTTTCCATAATATTAATTATTTTGTGGATTTTCGTGTTTGTGGAGGAGCTGTAATAGTGAGTCTTACTGTCTTAGATACTGCAAATATGCAGAATAAAGAGCAAAATCCCCACTCTGCCGGTGCTGCAGGCAAGTCCAAAGCTCTTTAACAGTACTCGTGGCCAGACCTCCTGATGTGAACTAAAGTGTGGCAAATTAGTTTGAGGAAATTTCAGATCAAAATCCTATTGTTAACAGAGCTTTGTTTATTGAATAGACTTTTGCTTGTTTAGATGTATTGAAATGGTATTGTTTGCATTTGTTTTAGGTACAGACAGCTCTTTTTAAAGCGGAAAATTTTAGATTTCTTGTAAATGGCATTCTTAAAATATTTTGTATCAGGAAAGAGTCAAGGAGAAGACAGGATCTTTATTTCAGCCAATTAAATCTTTCACACAGGCTCTCACAAATCTCATATTAGTATCAAAACAGTGCGACAGGGGTTTTTAATTTTTTTTTTTAATCACAGATATCTTTGTGCTCTATTTAACGGGGAATCTAAAACTGCTATTTTATTAGTGTTGTGCAGTAATATGGGCCATAACTACAAAGCTTATTAAACACTTCATAAAGCCTTCAGGGAAACTTCTTTCCAATGTTACACTGTGTTTTTCTAAGTTATAACGCTCTGGAAATTGGCTTATTATCAGTTTTCCATCAAAGTAAAGTGTTCCAGGAGAATGGAGGGTGACCTAATGTGATCTAGATTGAAAGCATCAGTGAAACTTGATGATTATCCTTGTTTTGATATTGTATATGTTGAGTGGATTCTTGTTAAAACACATGTTGATAGATGCAAGGCAAGCTAGAAAGATATACCTAGCAATTAAGGTTGCTGCTTGCATTGCTGTCATAATAATAATTTTAAAAGTGAAGCTGTAACCCTCTTATTTATTTGTGAATTGAGTGGCAGAAACTCCAGCACAGGGCAAGATAATACAGATATGGTGAACTTTAAATATTCAGAACATGAACTTGCTTCTTTGCATTTGTAAAATGATGGTATGAAAATCTAGTAGCGTACAAAAACTAATCTAGCAGTGTGCCAAAGTAATTAAAGAAAAGTAAATAATCTCCAGTGTTCTTATTCCCCACAGAAATTGTTTAATATCTTATCTTTCCAAACTAGTTTTCTGCTAATTCATGATGTCTTTGTAAGGCTCTTCTTACTCAACCAGTGCTGCTGTTTGCCACGGTGTGGGAATATCTCCCTTCCTGTCCTGGGAGGACACGTAACAGGCATTGTCCACGTTCCAAAAAAAAGATGTTTCTTCCATCCAGTGGAAATGCTGAGCATGAAGCTAACAGCTGTAAACCTCTCTGGTCATTAATTGTTTACTTAGCGGGAGGACTTTGAGTGCCTCAAGTGTATGTGGTGTATGACATTTCTAACATTGTCTTGGTGCTATGGGACGTTTAGCTGCTGGAAACCAGGGACCTGATACTGATCTTGTTTTGGTATAAATTAGAGGTAGCTCTATTGAAGTAGGTGAAGCCTAAGGCTGTTGTGAGGTGGGTCAGATTATCTCTCTTTGAGTTGTCCCTAGATATTAGACCCTGATGGCCTGTGGCTCTTAAAGTTTCCTGTTACTGCAGTCAAGAGGCAGGAGAGATGGAGTAGGACATAAATTATGTTAAAATAGTCCAATATTCCTGCATAGGACAGCGTATTTCCTTATATATCTATATATCCTGAAGCATAATTTGAACTGTGAAAAATAAGTACGGTACAAATTGGTGCTGTGGTGCAAGTGGTATGACTTGAAAGTTCTTCTCCTTTACTTTCCTTTTTGGTGCTGATTAGAAGAATGCGCTGTTGTGTGTAGACAAGGTAAAATGACACAAAACTGCAAAAGCAGATGCTAAGCAATTATCCTTTTTTGACCAAAGAAATTAATCATTTGTCTGTTTCTAAGCAAAAGATCCTTTGGAGACTGCCGTGATTATCTTTCTGTTTGGGCTTTCTGTCTATGCCATAGCTACTGTGAGAGGATCATGACCACGGCAGTTGGCTATGGATCGCCAGTTCTGTACACCACTTTATTTCCAAACAGATGTGAGTTTGCACATGATGGATAACACTTCTCTTGAGAGCTTCCAAATGTTATGGGTAGCTGGTCCTGGATCCTCAGTCTTCTGTGGTGCCTCACCCCCAGAGATACACAGGTCTCCCAGTCCACACTGGCTCACCGTCTAGTCCACTTTGGTGTTTGCTAGAACTCGCACAGTGATGCACACGCCTTCGTTTGCTCCGGGTGCCGGTACCCTGGGCACAGGGCGCTCTGCAGCCCCTGGTCCTGCTCCAGCTGCTGCACTCAGAGCCCCCAGCCCCTGCAGTCCCTGGAGAGAGCCCCTTGCCCGTGGGAAGAGTTAGAAATTGTGCTTAATGAGGAGGTGGTATGGACTGCACTGATCAGGGCCAGACAAACGCAGTGACCAGCTGTCTGTTCACATGTGATCAGCCTCTTGTATCGCCTCATCTCTCTGTTTTCCCATGGTTGGTCTTCCACAAATTGCCTCGATCGCTCCCTCATCTCACCTTTGGTTCTACCCTTGGGGCCTTAGGCAATCTGGAACAAGCTGCCCAGGGAGGTGGTGGAGTCTCCATCTCTGGAGACATTCAAAACCCGCCTGGACGCGTTCCTGTGCCACCTGCTCTAAGGTGGCCCTGCTCTGGCAGGGGGGTTGGACTAGATGATCTCCAGAGGTCCCTTCCAACCCTATGATTCTATGATTCTAATCCTGAAATGCTCTTACCCTGCACCCCACAGTGTGCCCCATGCCCCTGGACTGTGACCCTTCTCAGACCGAAGAGCCTTTCCCATGGTGATGGGTGTCCACCTCCGTCCCCAAGGCTGAGGCTCCTTTAGGGGATCTGGGTTGGGGCTCATATCTCCTGGGGTTATTGGAGCTCCTCTGGCTGTCACGGTGCCTCCATGCTCCCTGTGTGCTAAAGGTGGGATGGCTCCAGTGATGGGCGTGGGGAGTGCAGGGCAGGAGATATGATTTGTGTCCCCCCCACCGTTGATCCCCTATGCTCCTTTGAGTGCGCTCAGAATGGTTTTTTTATCCCAAAACCTATCACCAGATACCTAGACAGAGCAAGTGCAGTGAAGCAGCTTCTTTTTAATGTTTCTTGACATTAACAGCTCCATTTCTCAATTAGAATCGAAAATAAAGTTGATTATGCGTGTCTGCAGGGTGACACTGTACTTTTGACCAGTAACTGTAAAGTAAGTGGGAAAGGTCACAATAAATAGTATTTTAGTTTAATTATTCCTAGAAGAGCACAGTGACTCACTGCAAAGTTTTTTGTTGTTATTGTTTCTACAGCTAGCAAGCAATGTTTAAAAGACTTATTCTGTATAAAGGGACAGATTTGGATGGCACGGAGCTGTTTTTTTCAATGACGCTTTCTGTAAATATAGAAAAGTAGTTGTGCGTGTTTCTTTAGTAGCATTTCCACATATCTGTTTTGGTATTGGTAAATATGGCAAGCTTAAGCCTGCCTATAAAACAATTTCCATCTTCACACGCCATCTCTGACAGAAATTGCATTCTGAGATGAGATCTACAGATGATGATATATGAAGAAAATAGTGGATTTACTTAGATAATATTGATGCTTTCATGAGATGATTAATAAAGATCTGCCAGAGCTAACAAAAACTCTTTAGAGAGTACAAAGCAGAAGTGTTTAGTGTTATCTTTAGTTTTATTTTCGCTAGTTAGGCCACACTTGTTTCCTCCAAGGAAAACAGGACTGATTATTTTTGCTGATTAGAAATACATCACTGGTCTGAATCACATCTGTAATTAGTAGCAAGAGTTTAAGTAGATGTTGGAGATTTTTTTAGAGTATGATTTGCATTGTTAATTTCCTATACATTCATACGTATGTGTATCTACAGATTTAATGAACAAAAGGAACAGCTGGCTGTTTTTCAAAGCAATCAGTTAAAGGTGCTCCATAGGCTGACATTGCTGTTCCTTCTGCTCGGGGCTGAATTTGCCACTTCTGGACAGCTCGAGTTTGTCACCGGAAAGTAAGTGGGGTTGGGAAACCAGAAAATAAACCCATACTTTGCTCCTGTCATCCACTCAGCCCGGTAATTCACTCCATGGAAGTGTTGGTGAAAATAGCACTCCTTAGGTTTGTTCGGTTGGTTTCTGAGACAAATAAAGAAAAAAAAAAGCGCTGAAGGGAGGGAATGAGTTTGAGGGAAAGCTTGCAAGCGAAGCAGGCCTGGAAGATGTAAGAGCTGGGTTGGAACGTGGCTCGTGTTCCCCTGCTGCGTCCAAAATGAACCACTGAATAGGTGCAAATGTAGATGGCAGGATAAAAATGGAAACCATTCAAACCAAAAGCAATTAACTTGTATACAGATGGCTTTCTGGCATTCACAGCTGCATAGATTTTGGTTGTGTACTTTTTTAGATGTGCCGCGGAAGGTTAAAGCCTCTATACGTCCATCTCCAGCCGTTCATGCACATAAAATAGATAAGGAAATGAAGCCAAGTGAGCATTGTGTGCAGCGTCAGACTTGCTTGCAGAGATAGGCATCTCAAACATTAGTGCAACATCCTGTCCTGTCAAATGGCCCTTGTATCGGCCTTTTATGAGAAGAAATTGCATATTTTACATCAAAGGAGTCACTCCAATTTCATAAAAATGAAATATGGGGAACTGCTAAGTATACGTCATATGTCTAGGATAAAGCCTGCAGCTGAGAATCCTGAGCAGAAGTGGAGGATTGCTGAAAGTATGACATGTGAGTTCTTCAGGCAGCTCTGGCATATCCTGGCGACCGCATCTCTGGAAAGCCCAAGATTTAAGCTTTTTTACATAGAAGAAACTACGCTGTTTATGTGCTCTGATCTTTTATACCGCAGTGCAAGAGATTAACTTATCAAGAAACTTGTTATGCCATACTTTAAAAAAAAAACCAAACCCATTTTGAGTTAACATGCAATCTACATTGATTTGCATTTTCAAGTAGAACATAATAAATACTGGTTTGGGTCAGTGGAAACCGGCATTTCTACCCTGCATTTCTTCACTCTTTTCAAAAATCTTGTTAGGATGGTCAAAATGGTTAGACTGGGCTTTCCGAAACTGTGGTGTAGGTACTTCTGTGAATATCTCAAGCTGGTACAAGACTGCCAGCTACCACCCCATGTGCATGTATTGGCCATGGGTTCTCACCACTAATGGAGAAACTGCTTGAGAGAAACAGTTGCAGCCCTGGCGTACACTTTTCTGAATTTTATTTCTCAGTTTCTTTCTGGTGACACTGTTAACTGGAATGATTT
>VXBO01003546.1:117-46913 GCA_013400135.1 Rhinoptilus africanus | reverse complement strand
AGCTTCAGGATTTTTTTTTTTTTTTGAGTGAGAAACTCATTTGTCTGTTTTGCTTTTGGTCCAGCTTCCTGCAGAAAAGGACCATGGCCACCACCTGGTGAAGCCCAGTTGGCTTGCAGATCTGTTGGAGTGCCTCCCAGGGGGCCCCAGTCTTTCCTTATCACATCATGTACAGTATGGATCTGTATATGGATTGCTCTTAATCTCTGCCTGCTCCTGCTGTGTTTGCACAGTGGTGAGTCTACAGTTATAGGAGCCATGTGCTTTTTCTTCCTACTTATTTCTCACGGAGTTCCCTTTCGACGAGTAGATACCTGGGAAGGGATGTCAAGAGTCCAGCATGTATTCTGTTGTAAAAGGTGAGACCTAGTCTTTTGGAGAGGAATTTTCTATGGGAAAGGAAGGGGTCCATCCCGCCATTTCTAGAGGAATGTTGCACTTGTTTACTCGTCACTAATAAGACTTCTCTATTTAATGTTCTCTGGGGTATGTGTTTCTCCCTTGATCCACTTGAAGCGCTTTCTCATGGTTAATGATCTGAATTTGCCAAGCACACTGACTCATTTCAGTGCTGTTTTTCATTATGTAAGCTATTAACGGGTCACTGCTCAGATGCTGGAAAATCTGTTTCAGGCTAATAGCGAGGTGCACAAGTGCCTCTCCATGGTATATTTGCTACCTGTGCACACGTGTTTTGGCTTGATAGTTGGTAGAAAATCCCATGGCAATATGGGACGCAGCATCTATGCCATTAGCAGTCAATTCCTAATCAGCCTTTCATTAACACATGCAACACTTCACCTTTTCTAGGATTTTTGCACAATGTGACTGAAGGAGAGTGAGAGGAAATATGCTGATGTGCAGGGGAAGGTGTTGATAAGTAAGGAAATAAAATTTTTCCCAGGAGAAACAGTGTTCTTGCAGTAGAGGTGGTAATAACGCAGGATAAGGAACTGTCTTTAAGCCACGTATGAAAATAGGGCTCTCTGGCATAGAGTATTTTCTCTGAAAGTCATTAACAAGGCTGTAGAGGAATCGGAATTTATGAAAGCAGTTCAAAAGAGAAGTAGTTGGACACAGGAAAGCCTTGAAAAAAACATGGAAGGCATTATTTTAGGTCCCAAGTTTTGACATCTCAAAATTACACTGTTAGAGCAGACAGTAATTAGTACAGGAGCAGATCCTCCTGTTGCCTTTTCTTTGTTACTCTTGGATAATGTCCTTTTGCTTACAGATGGTTGCCTTCACATACACACAGAGATTTTTAGTGTTTCCTTCAGCGTACAGACCAATTGTTTGAGAATGGATGAATGAAAATTAGAGATGAGTCCAAACTTGAATTTTATTTCTGATCTTCACCCATTTTCCAGGAGGAGAAGGGAGGATCACATTTCCTGGTTGGGGCAGAACTTCTAAAAGAAAGCAGTTAAGGTTATTTTATAGGTTGTTTCTATGATTAAATCTTTTTTTCTCTCTTTCCTTAAATGATATCTAAAAATCCTTTTGGAAATCAAACAGGAGAGCAAGAAAAAAAACCCAACCAAACAACAAACAAAAAGACCCCAAACAACCCACCATTCACACCTCATTCATTTTGGAGAAAGGTCCAAGTTTGGCTTCTCAAAACTAAGACAATCCTAGGAGGAGCCTTCACCCGTGCAAAGATTCACAGCCCAATGGGTAGAGCTGAAGGTCTTGGATGTTAATGCCTTTTCCTTATTGAGGGGAAACTGAAAGGGACAATCTTCGGATGCTCTTCCACAGGAAGGATATATGACAGTTAATGTGTGTGCTGAGGTCTGAAAAATCTTTTCAGCATAGAGCAGTGCGGAGACAGTTTCCCGACAAGGAAAAAGGGACACTGAAGGATTTATTGTGTTGCGGTATTTATTATGTAAGAGGTATTTGCATGGTAAAGAGAGAATGCAGATTTTATTCAGAATAAAGAGGACAGGATGAATGATGTTAATGAAAAGCTGACTGATGGAAGCAGGAGTCTGCCTACTACATCACTCATATTTTCTGAACCCCGACAATCACTTTATGGACATCTGAGTTAAATGATGGGTAGATTAATCCTTTGGCATGCAAAATTTGTATAGAGAGTGTGCTGTGCCAAGATGGAGGTGGGCTGAATCCAGATCTGATCCTACAGATGTTAGTTAGGTGCCTGTTCTCCCCATGTAGCCCAGAGAGCAGCTTCAGAGAGTGATTCAGCCCAGATATGTTTTGCATTGCATTTTGGCATTACCTGTCTCTCCCCACACTATGGAAATGTGATACAGCAAACAGCTTGGATTTATTCCATCCACCCCTAGGTCCTTAACCAGCCATGTCAGTCAGGGGTCCAGTTGCCATGAGCTCCTTGTTTTGCTCCACTGAATATAGGGGAGAACCTAGACAGGGGGTGGATGGTAGTTTAGATGCCTCTCTGTTTTTCTTGAAATACAGGAAACCTTGGATTAATCGGAGGTCCTCTTGACAGCTGGGGTTGTTCTGTTTATTTTAGTTCTTGTTCTAAGAATAAGGCTGCTTGAGTGGCTGTGTTAATAAATATGATCCCAAGTAGAGGCATGTGTTTTGCAGACTTTTTTTGTTATCTGATCCGGCTTCTCCACATCCTCCTTTTGTGACTAAGTCAAACCCACAGTCTGCCAAGTGTCTGCCAGGATAAGAACCCACCTACCAGACTCGATGCCATTAATAATTTCTCTGTTTTGCTTGTTTCAGCTAACATCTCTAAACATCATAAGGAGACTTTGTAGTGCCTCTAAACGCTATAAGGAGACCTTATAGCAGCCATCGAGTACCTATAAGAGGAGAGATTCAGATGAGATATTAGGAAGAGATTCTTTACTGTGAGGGTGGTGAGGCACAGGAACAGGTTGCCCAGAGAAGCTGTGGCTGCCCCATCCGTGGAGGTGTTCAAGGCCAGGCTGGATGGGGCTTTGAGCAGCCTGGTCTAGTGGGAGGGGTCCCTGCCCAGGGCAGGGGGTTGGAACTAGATGATCTTTAAGGTCCCTTCCAACCCAAACCATTCTGTGATTCTATGATCATCTAGCAGGTCCTGACAGGAGCTTCTCAGGTAGATTCAGTGTCTTGAATTCTCTTTGACAACTGCTAGTGCTGTGTTGGTGGCCATAATTGGTAGGACCCAGCATCCCAAAAAGGTCTCTATGGCATTGCCAGAGCTTTAGATTGCTTTGAGCCCCTTTTGTAGCAGATACAAATTTCTGATAGGAACTTAACTCTGCAGGGATCTGGGGCTTGTAAAGCATGCCTTCAGAATGACACCTTGAACTCAGAAGCTGTGAAAAGCCAAGATTAGGTGCCCTCACTTCAAGCCTAGCAATCAAGCCAACAGCGGAGAGGTTGCCTCATGATACAATATTATCAATTAACCACCTGTCAGGGATTTTCTGTGGCTCAAAGAGGTAATGGCTGGCTGGCTGCTGCTTTCTAGGTAGTCCCTCATAATATGGTCCTATGTCCTCTGTGTTAGGTAAAATCGAATCCTTGATCTTCCAAACGATTTGTGTTCATTCTCATTATATGATGCATGTCTGTGAGATGAGTCAGCCGTGCAACTCATCATGACCAAGACAGGTGAAATTATGCTGTGCTACAGAAGATACTGATTTAGTCACTTTTACTGTTTTTTCTAATATATGGGAAATCAACCATATGTTAATTATTTTTCTTCAGAACAGCCCCATTAAAATTTAAACTGGTGTTATTAGTGTCTAGAAAATCTCTTTCAGTCATGTGAAAATGCTGTATTTTCACCTCTGGATCCTGTGCTGGGGATGTAAATCCTTCAAAAGCTGGTGTTCTGGACTGTGCCTTTCTTTCCTAAGTGAAAGATGGGACTCTTTAGTCTTCCATATTTATGATTAGTCTTGATTCGTTACATGTATTTTCAATTTCACAGTTTGTGGACACCTGGTTTCCCTTTACCTGAGCCCATAGAGAAATCTAATGCAGGAGGATCATAACACGATATTTTAAATTTGCAGTGGGTATGATAGTTAAAGAAGCTAGGCCTTCACTCTTGATGAAGTTGTGAGATCTTTGCCTCCAAACACCCATTTTCTGAATTACAAAATCTGTTCAATGCTTTCGATATTTAGTCCTTTGTGTTTTAGGGAGGCTTAAGATGAAACATCCAACCCACCTGGGATCTGAAGGAAAACTGGAAAGATTTTTTTTTCCTTTTAAGTGTTGAACGGTTTCATGTGCAGAAAGGGAGTATTATCTAACTGATTTGGATCATTTTAAAATACGATATGCCTGCACTGTGTGAATAAATTCGACAGTGTGGGGCTTAATTGCGTAATGTAATTGCACTCACAGACACTTCAATGTTGTGGCAACAATTAATGCATGTAAACTTGCTGGATTTTTTGTGTGTAGTTGTAGTACATTTAAGAATCTCATTTGTGATGAATTAGTCTCCTTTTCTTCTAATTCAGAATGCCAAGCAAATTTTGTTATCTTTTTGTAAGTGTTTCTAGTTTCAAAAAGCCCTGTCATTGTTATATTTACTCAGTGTAATGTTGCTTACGCAGTGGAAGGAGAGCATTTCGGCTTTGCAAGGATCTCAGTGTATCACCTGCTAGAAATAAAAAGCCTTAGTCCCTAAAATCTCTTGGGACACACTGCAGAAATGGATGAATACTTTCTAAAGATGATCATCTCCTTCTACTCTCTTTAGTCCTCCGCACTCCCAAAACTCAAACCCATCCAAATAAATAATCTTTCAAGAGTCCTCAGGACAGTAGCTTAAAATGGGCATCTCAAAGCAAAACAAGAGAGGTGCCACTTCTTAGCTTAAAAATCAAGACTAAAACCTCCAAATGAGAAGATTTTAAGAATATGAAAACACTTTTTTCACAATTTTCATGCATTTTAATTTCCCACTGGATTTCTCACTGTGTGGGTGAGGGGGTGGGAAATAATTTGATGTTGAAAAATGCACCTTTAATTCCGATCCTTCTCTGCTTTGTCAAGCTGAGATGGTTTCCTTTCACTTACCCTAAAACAAGGACAAGTGCTCCATGCTTCTTATCACTCTCCTGCTTCTTCCTTCCTATTTCATCACCTGGTATCCTTGAGTCCCTGCTACAGTAGGACTACTAAATGCTAATGTACAAAATCCCAAGCCCCAAGATGCTTTTCCTAGCTTTCAAGTTATTCGTTTAATTTGAATAAAAATGTATTATTTTTTGCATTTTCTTTCAGGTTTCCATCATCTTTTAAATAATAACCTGAGCTTGTGGCAGGATTTCATATCAGGCAGTTTTGGTTTCCTAAAAGTGAGCAGACTGAATCAATGACCCCCAAAAACTTCTGGTTCCTAATGTTGTTACGGTGCATGATACTAAACTAGAGCCAAATTACTCTTAATAGAGAAAACTCTGACCTGCTATGAAAGACAGCCTGAAATAAAGGGACTGAAAACGGGTCTGCCCCCCTGCAGGTGGTATCCTTGGTCTTTTCCTTTGGTCTTTCTTTCCAGCCTACAGCTCTCAAGTTTAACCACAGATGATGTGAAATCTTCACTGGAAGATCTCCCTGAGCAAAGTCTCTTTCTTTTTGTCACCTCTGGAGCCTTGCTGTGAGTCTGCTCCCCACTCATCTCTGAATGAATGGCCGTCTCTCCCTTTCCTACCCAACCTTAAGAAACTCCCTGTGTCTGAACATACTCCGTCCTTAAATGATCCCTTTCTCCAGATATTTCCAAATGAGTGCAGAAACCTGCACTAAGAAATCGTATATCCTTCAAGGCTGCTGCCTGGCCACATGTCTTCTAATAGACCAAAGCACAACTGGACAAAGAAATCAAGTAGTTACTCTGCTGTAAAGCTGTGAAGGTATTTTTCATGCCATAGCATCTTTGCTATGTTGAAAGTCCTGCTAACTGCTGGAAAAAGCCACCCTTAAGCTGAACTTTACGTAGTCCTTACATGTGATTAGTTTTCAATGGTTGATTCTCACCCATTTAGTTAAAACAGAAATATAATATTTCCTCTCCTTTTTTCTTCATAATTATTTCAACATTGTAAATCAGTGAAAACTTACAGCAAGGTTAGCTTTTGGTTAAAATATCTTAATTAGAAAGAGCTGTCTGAATTAAGTATTATACAACCAATTTCCTAGTGACCATTTCCTAAGAATAATTAAAAAATATTCCTTCCACTTCTTCCTTGATCTGCCCCTCTGTGTGGGACTTGGAAAATGGTGTAATCAGCTTTTCCATTCCTCTGTCTCATCATACCCTGATTCTGGGATTTGTTTTTTCTTTGCTTAGACATCAAGCAGAAAAGAAGCCCAAGGGCAGCAGCAGAGACTTT
This sequence comes from Rhinoptilus africanus, assembly GCA_013400135.1. Lineage (NCBI taxonomy): Eukaryota > Metazoa > Chordata > Aves > Charadriiformes > Glareolidae > Rhinoptilus > Rhinoptilus africanus. Next base: position 40,560 of record VXBO01003546.1, on the reverse strand, counting down.
GTTGCTGGGTTTGCGTGCAGAGCACTGCCCAGGTTGCCCAGAAGACTGTAGGATAAAAGGAGCTTCTCACATCTTTAGGGCTTTCTGGCAGGCAACGTCTTCTGCCTCATGGTCATTTTGGAGTTGATAAAATGCTGCTTCATATGAGTCCCTTCTGCATCTGCTCCTTTTCCTACCCCTGTTGTGTACTCGCACCCCTGTGGTCCAGAGACCTGCTTCTTGGCCCCCAGCGCCTTCCTGCTGATCACCTTCCATCTTTTACAGCATCTCAAGCCACCCTTTGAACACCGTCCTGCAGCAGTGTGTGTCCAACTCCTTTGAACTATAACGCAGCCGCCAGTTTTTCTCTCGGTGTAGGTTCAGACCAAATAAAAGCTGTGGGTTGCTTTTGCTAAGGTAACCTCAGTTTCAGGTGCAGGTGGCCTGCAGGGACATGGCTGACACTTTATTACCTCAACTTTGTAACCAGAACTGGGAATTAGCAGCTGTAACAGTTAAAGGGCAATTCACGTTTTATGTCTTAAGAGAGAAGGAAAAATCTGAAATGTATAAGCATTTAGAAGGATTGCAGATGTTAAAGATTCTAATATTTGCTTTCTCTTAACTCCTTTGACAAAGAAAGAAGGTGGGAAAATAGTAATTTGGGTTCTGAGTTGGAAAGTTCATTGAAGAAGCGGAAGAAATCAAGGAGAAATTATGTGAATAACTCAGAGTCAGTGGTGTAAGCTATGAGCTGTTGATCACAGTTTTGTTACGCAGACATAGATTTCCATTAATATTCCTTCTTTTGAAAAACACAAATCCCCTCTCTGCTGTTGTATGCTTAATTGAGCACTTGAGGCAAGAAATCACCCACAAGAACAACAAAAAAAACCCCCCAAACCCACAACAAAACAAGAACAAAAGAAAAACCGACCAAAAAACCCTATGGCATGCAGATCTGTTCTACAGATGATGATGTTACTTTAAAATCTTTTCTAGAAAAATTGTCCCCTTGCTACATATCCGTAATAGGTTCTCTGAACTCTTGAAGCTCTCCATGAAGTGGGTAGAAGAGGTTTGGTCTGCATTGCAGACTGCGACTGCTGTGGGAAAAGTGGAGTTGCAATGGGCTGTAGAGAGCTAGTGTTACACTTGAAAGCGCTTTCTTCAGAAATTATTTTATGTATAGATATATATATATATATATTGTTAAGACCATCTAATATTCCCTGGAGCGGAAAACCAAATCCACAATTAAATTGAATAGTCATTCTTTAAGAAGACTTCTGTTATTTGTGGCTTAAGTGTAACAGAAAACACAGTATAGTAACACAGACTCTCAACAAGATTTTTTTAGCTATAAAATATCAAAGCCTCTTCAAAATTTAAGAGTAAACTATTGCGCAGCTTTAAAAATGAGTAACATAACTTTAGGAAAACATTGTTACCCTACTCCTTGTAAATCAACATGTGGCAAGATTATTTCAGTGGAAATATATGCCTACAGGCTATTTTTTTTGTGTGTTTTGTTTAACACCACTTAGCATCTGAGATCAAGAAAGCTTAAACCAATTATGAGTAGCTGGTGCAGCAAAAATCATGATTGATACATTTACAACACAGGGTCGATTCTCCTGCTAATGTTATTTTATTAAGGAGTGGAGCAAGGGGGAGCAGGGGACATCAGGCACATGACTTCATAGCACCAAATTAACACAATACTCTGACCACGTACAGATGTTTCTTCCCTCAGTGCAATCAGCGCAAGACACACTGATTGCAGCATGCAGGCTTCAGAGAAGAGACGACTGTGTGGTTATTGCTAAGCCTGTTTCCCTCTTCCCTTTGGCTTATTGGATTATTTTGTACAGTGGAATGATAGGAATTTAAAAATGAAAAAATGCTGTTGAGTCATCTAGTCCATCTTGCAGCTAATGCAGGATTGTTCTCTGTGGATCTTCGTCCAGTTGGCTTTAGATGTGGTTGGACTTCAGCCAATTTCCTTTGGAAGATTATTCTACAATAGAATACTCTTCATTATTAGGAATTTTTTCCCTGTCAGCCTAAATTTTACTTTGCTCAGTATAATCACATTACTCTTAGCTATAGTTTCCTGAAAATCCCTATTAAAAAAAAATCCTTAGAGTGTGCATCCTTCCCGAGCTTGTAGATAATTATCATATTTCTCTTTCAATAGTGGCTTTAGTCAAGCCATACATACTTAGTTATTTTAATATTTTCTCATAAATCAGTCTTCCTAGATTAATGATGACTTTTATTACTGCCATCATAGAGCCAAATCTCAAATTCTTCTGTTTAAAATTCAACAAGAAAAGGCTGGGCTGAATAAAGACTTACAGATTAGATCACGGTGTCATTGAAAACCTATCCTTGGAACCCAAGTTTGTGACTTCAGATCTGTCTGAATGCCAGTTCTCCTGAGGCAGACTTCATCAGTAAGATTTGTCTCAACTACCTTGAGTTATCTACAGTGTAAGTGCCCACATCAAAGCTACTGTCCCTAGATTCCTTTTATGATCGTTGGACCCTATAGTTGGGTGCAATTCATCTAACCTGTTTTAGAAATCTGCATTAAGATGAGAGGAATTGAGCCCTAGAGGCACCTATTTCTTTCTCGCATTTAAGGGTAGCCCAAGGTGATGAGCTCAGATATTGACAACTGCAGTTAGTGAGACAAATCTCCCCTAGGTGCTGCAGTCTTGGAGATCAGCACAGAACAGCTGTGCTGGAGGGTCACCTGATTTACGTCGACCAGTCCCTCGGTCCTGGACCTCAGACTTCCTTGGGTATTTAAAGATAGGGTCTATGGATATTCAGACATCATGGTTCAAGAAGTGAGAAGTCTCGGTGCTGTCCATGGCAATGCCACCAGAGCTTGGAGACAGCAGCAAGGTGCTTTGGCACTTAGAGAGGCTAGATGCATTGTGTGTCCTGAGGCCGTTCCTAGCACGTTTGAATGGCATTAGAATTCAACACAAAAGTGTGATGGTTACATTAAAAAACAGAGGGGTGGATAAAATTGCCTTTTGCATAGACATAGAATCATAGAATATCTCAAGTTGGAAGGAACCCATAAGGATCATTGAGTCCAGCTCCCTGCTCCTCGCAGGACAACCTAAAACTAAACCGTGTGACTAAGACCGTCATCCCGATACTCATTGAAGTCTGACAGGCTTGGTGCTATGACCCGTTCCCTGGGGCGCCCGTTCCAGTGACTGACCACGCTCTCAGTCAAGAACCTTTTCCTGATGTCCAATCTCAACTGAAGCAGGTGCAGCATTTACCTGGAGAGTAGGAGATCTAGATGATAAACACATTGGTTCTCAGCGCTGGAGGTTTGGGTTTTGGGCTGGAGGAAGTCTATGGTCAATGTCTTTCACTTTCCAAGGCCTTTAAAAAGATGGCTTTTATATGACAGATGCCTGCTGCTCTCCCCTCCTCTATTAGGTATTTGTTCTCCACTGGCAGCTTAGTGCTCCAAATCCTAACTGCAGCCCGAGGCTGTTGGCTGCTTAGATGCAGTTCTTGCCTCTTGGCTAGCCATAGGTTATAGTTTGCTCTCCATGCAGGTATAATCATTCCTGGTTTATACTGGAGTAACTAGGTGAATAAATCAGTGTCTGCCTTTTGTTCATTAGTTAAAAAAAAAAAAAAAGTTGAATGTATTTTCCCAGTGGATGGTTACCTTCTGTCAGACTTTCTGACAAAATATTCTAAGCCTCTGTTCCCTATAATTTGTATATAATATCCAGGAAAAAAACTTTGTTCTAAATGCCTTTGGAGGGCAAACACCAGGGAGGGAGGAGAGCTGTTGAAATTGAGGGATAATATCAGCGCAAGATAGTATGTTTATTAATTAGTCCTGAATGAATTCAGACTGAAAATTAAAAGAAATTTTTCAAACATCCCAAGAGGTGAAGTTCTGGAATAAACTCCAGATGCACTGGTTGAATAGAAAGCCAAAATAACCTTAAGACAGAATTTGATATATTTAGGGAAGGTTTTTTGAGAATGCATAAAAGCATTTACAGAGGTTAAAAGAAGAAAAACCAAACATGCAATATGAAGTCGTAATGTTACCAAAGGGGCTAGAAAGGAGACTAGCCACTGCTCATGTGTTTGCACTGTCACCCGTTTCATGTTTAATCCAGCTAACAGATGCCAGAAGGTCCCAGCCTGAGAGGGCAGTGTAAGAAATTCCTTGCTCTTGCCAGACCCTTGGAGTTGGGAATGTCAGCTACCTTCCCAAAACACATTTGGGACCTTGGTCTTGGTCTCTTGTTGGTGATGTTAGGAAGGGATCGTGTGATGTGCATGTGTCTGTGCGGAACAGGTCCTCTGTGGTCCTCGTGGTCAAAGCAAGACCAGGAAACTAGACAAGACCCAGTTCATCCTTCTGAGTAGTCCATTCCTTCAACACTACAGCCCAAACACTGTACCCGGACTTTTCCCAGCTGTAGCCTGTGCTGAAAGCTTGCCAGGCAACTGGGTTCTGCTCCTAATTCACAGTAACTGGAACAAAATGCAGCTAGTCATACAGACACACAACTCTCAGAGACTACAGGCCTGCCACAGCATACAGTGCTTCATCTTGACACTAGCAGGCAGACAGGGTTGTCTGTTGGGACATTTAACTTTGAAGCATCACCATATCAGAGATAAGAAGGACTTGTAGGAGTGTGCATTGGGCAGGTATTTTTAGCTACCTTTCCTTAAAATTGCTCGGCTTTCCTAATACTGTTTTATCATCGTTGTGGTGAACTAGTTCTGCCAGTAGCCTGTCTGCTAATAATCCTTATCTTGATAAACTATTCCTCATTATTTCTGACTTTTCAGAGAATGACATCTTGGTGCCTGTCTTCTACTTTTAGCAGGAGGCATGACTGACTGCTTAGAAAGGCTTCCTAGACTCCTCTCAAGTTGTTTGATCCTGCTTCTCTTTCACAGCTCCAGCTTCCATATTGTCTCCAGAGACAAGAGGGAACATTAGCCTTTCTTTTCTGCAGTGCTAAAAATAATGTGAGCAAGCACCTGTGAGCTGCAGCTGGCACCCAGTACAATAGGTGTCCATTGCAAGGAGGACATGATGGTCCTCTTGCTTTTTTTTATGGATTTTTGGACCCACTTGTGATTTCTGAGGCTGGACTTCACTTCTTCTTAATGCTTCTCAATGGTTCCTCTTTTTATGAAGGAATGAGGTATCATAATGGTCAAATATTGTGGTGCTAGATGTTAGTTAAGCACTTTCCAGGACAACTGAATCATAGAATCATAGAATCATAGAATCCTAGGGTAGGAAGGGACCTTAGTAGNCATGGTGTCCTCAACAGGTTTTATTTTTGAGAAATACGATCTATATTCAACTTACTTGAAATCCCTTTTTACATTCCTTGTGATTATCTAAACAGGGCTTTCCCAGCAGTTGCCACTGTAGTTAAAGAAGGGAAGAGTAAGAGATTTATTGCGTCTGTTGCATTCAGCTGCTGACCCAGGATAAAATAATGCAGTATAGTGCTTCTGCCTTTTTTTAAAACTAAAAAAAAAAAGACGTGTTTCCTTGCAGAGTCTCTATTCCAACCTCTAGACTGCAATGATGGCAGCACATTTCTGCACATCTCAGGCCCTCCAAAGAGATGCAGCAAGGTAGCTTGGACTCTGTATTGCCAAACAAAAGGAGTGGCCTTGTGTGCCACTTCTGCCTCTGTCGAGGCAGATGAGGACCCTTCCCCTTCAGAAGGGCCTGCCACGATAAAGTTGCTCAGTACTTTGTACTTTCAAAGAAATATTTTGGGTTGGGAGTCATCATAGAATCATAGAATTGGATGCTCCTTTTGAGACAGACTTTAGAGCAGCGAGTCCTTTCTTGCACTTTCCCTCAGGTCAAGGAAAGAGAGCATTTTCTGCCATTAGAAATTAGCTTGCTTGGAGTAGTAAAAGGTCTGCATTCCTATAAACCTCCTAATTTTTCATTTTTTTCAACAGGGAACATGGGTTTGTAGCAGCTTGCCAAGAAGCTTATCAAAGAAAGGATTTAACTTTCTAGCCCACCTCACTGTCAGTTCAGGATAGTCCAAGATGATGCTCCTGTCCAGTATAGGTGCTTTGTAACAGTGGTGGGTGAATACCCTCACTGCGATGAGTGGCAGAAATCTGCTAGCGGGTAGGGATGTGGGACTGAGTGGAACAGCTCTGCTTCCCACCTATTTTGTTAAAGCAGCGCACCCTGACTTTAAACACTGATGTCCCCAGAAGGAGTAAAACCCCCCCACAAAATAACACGTTAAAAGAAATGGTTTACTGCATTATCACTCCATTGCACACAGCGTGACTGTAATTTTGTCAATGGTGGTGTGCAGGTTAATATAGTTTAATATAGCTGTTTTATTAGACTGAAACTGAAATCTGTACAGGAGGCTCTTTTTTTTCACACTGAAATCTATTAGATGTTGCATCGTATGGGAGTTGTAAGAAGATTGACTCTCAAGAATAATCTTTTCCTCCCTATTTCAGGGAAAAGTTAGAATGCTTAATTTTACTTATGTTAATTGGTATAATTTCATATAGGTTCAGGAGATAAGAGAGGAGGTGTGAGATGAATCTTCCTTAATTTGCCTTTATTGACTACATCAACTGAGAATCTGTTGGCCTTGATGTACAGTCAAAAGGGGAGACATTTTTCTGTACTTGTAGGTTTATATTAAAAAGAACAAACTTAAAATAGGGATGGTAATGATGGAACCTGAAAGAGTTACTCTGAGAAATGAGGTATGAGAAAAAAAGGCTTGACATGTTAATTTTTTCCCAGATTTCAGTCTTTTGACTGAATGCGAAGCCAGAGAACCCGCCATCTTGCAAATTCGAATACAAAAAAAAGATGTAAAAATGAAAGCAGCCTGCTTTGTTAAATATTGCTACCTGGCTTCTAAAAGTAATACAGAGTGTTAAAGATATCACTGCTTCATTGTCAGTGATACAAACCCAATTCTAGAAAAATGTTATAAATACTTACTCTAATGTATATTCATTTGCAGAGAAATAAAAATGTTTTCCACAGTGCCTGACGCATCCTGAATATTCAGTGTAACGGAACGGAAGGGATTTTATAAGTTAATGCCTTTAAAATTAGGAGATCACAATACATTTCTCACATAGCATTTCAACCTGGACTCTTATTTTACAGTTTAGTTAATTCTCAATGCAGAAACTGCAGTCCCATGATGCAGAGATTTGAGAATCTGGGTACTGCCCAATGTAGTCATTTTGCTTAAGGCACTGAGCAAAACTTGTGTCTGGCTTTGACAGTAAGAGCAACTACTTCTGTAGTAACGTGGAACATATAATGGATGATATAAAATAAGAGTTGAAACTGTTTATCTATTAGATTGGTACATCTGGTATTCTTCTCCTAGCATAATGTAACCAAGAACCACCCAAGAGAGCATTACTGGAGAGCGTTTGTTTGTTTTCCTTTTGCAGTTCCAGGACAAAGGTTCCTTTGATTTCGTATGAAAACCTGAATTCTGTAGAATGAGATGGACACCCTCCAGCTGGAGAGTTGTAAGCCAAATAAAGAGCATGTAAAAGGACTGGGAAATGGCACCCTGGACCTTGTCCATCACAGAAACAGTGATGTAATCTATCTCAGCCCCAAGGCATCACTAGCTGGAATCTATCTTCTGAGAAAAAAAGGTGTTTAAAAGGAGATAATCGTGGTACTTCACAGTCCTCTTTCTGTTTCACATCTGTCCAGCCTAAATAGTAAAGCCAAGATCCAGAAACTCTGTTCCTTCTAGTTTCTGATGTGCTTACTATGTCTTGTTCTTTTCCATGTGTTTTTTCCTAAGTGAATAATTAAAGAAGTTCTGTTTATTTTTCCATAAATTCATAAAGAGTGATTGTGGGTTTTAGCTTCTTTGACAAGACACTGAAAATACATTTTTTTTTTTCAAGTAAGTTGGTGAAAAGAACTTTCAGTTGTCAGGGGGAAGAAAGCTCTAGAAAATGTTGGATTTTTCATCGAAAATCATTTTAGCTCATAAGCCATTCTTTCCTTATCCTGATGAAAAGAAAATGATCAGATCTGTAGGTCAATAATGTCGAAAGCAGCAACAGCAGTGATCATCCCTGATGCATGTTGTTTTCTAATGTGCTTTCATATCTGAGCAGTTCCTCGTGCTGTAAATATCAGCCTGACTTGCACCCAGGCTTCAACTTCAGATCAAACAATAGCAAAAAAAAATAAGGGCTGTTTAAATGCAGCAAGGCTTGGAAATAACAATTTTTTTTAAATGCCAGCATGTCAAAACATTGAAGGAAAATATTGAAGTGCACCAGTGTGCTTCCAGTTTGTCGCGGAATGCTTTTTCTGTTTCTGAACAATCACATCTTCTAGGGTCTGAAGCGCTGGTTCATTGTATGTAATGCGTTGTTGTCATGCCACAAGGCATTAAAAAAAAAGAGATTGAAATTATCTGGAGGAAACCAAATCGCTTTATTTCAAAGACAAATTAGATTGATCTATCTTACCGTTCTCCATAGATTTCATAAGCGCATTACTTGTTGAAGTGGTATCAGGCATTTTATGTATTATAGCAATTTGCATACGTTCATTAAGCTGTGCTTTGTAAAGCTTTCTGACAGGGGCATTTGGTGAATCCTTTCGTGAACTGCATTGTTTCTTTACGCGGAGCAATCTGTTAAATCATGCCTTTGTCCTTCAGTTTGTCAGAATCAGTAAATGAAGCAGATGTTAATAACTGTGGGAGGGTTTGGGGGTTTTTCGGTGTTTGCAGAATATGGGATAACTGTGAAGGGCACAACGTCTGTGTAGAAGCGACAGCTGGTGTTATTAAAGATAAAAAGTGTGCTAAAAGTAAAAACTTCCCCTGGCATCTTTTAGCAACTCTATGAGGTTTGGGTGACCACCACAGTCAGATGGGTGGTCACTTCAAAAATAATTACTGACAATGTTATTCACAGCAAATTGTCTGCATACATTTATATGTGTTTTTTATTACATACATCTAACATACAATTCTTCTTAACTTTGGCTGCAAACGTGCTGTCACAGAGATATCTCAGCCATGCAATAATTCATTATGTTTCTCCATAAATATGTCATAAGAAATTCTCAGGTCAACAATCTCTCGAGACATGTCTTTGAGCAGTAGTGTTTCATGCGTTATCGCGTTAGTAGGATTTTACACCCAACTGGTGTTTCGAACTTTACGACACAAGTTTTGCTGGACCTGACATTTCAGCCCTGGAGTCTACAACCTGGTGTGAAGGTCGCTTAGCTGAAGATGTTCCAGACAGGGAATAGCATGCATTTAGATGCTTAACCTGCTTCAACTGATGGGTGGTAGCTCCTGTCAAGGTGTCGTAACATGAGTGCTTGTAGTCACCTGTAGAGGCCTTGCAAGTGAAAATGAAAATATACGGCTGTAAAAGTGGTAAGAGATGAGGGGGATAAGTAAAAGAGGAAAGCAAAGCATGGGGAACGAATGTATGCGGAATAAAGTGTTACAAGGCTAGCTGATGGAGAAGGAAATGCAGAAAAAACAGAGGACATTACTGTAGAAAATAAAGGCTAAACTTTGGCCACCCTCTGATCTTGCAAATTTTTATCGGTATAACCTAGTAAATAGCTCCCGCTCCTATTAGAGACAATATTTGGTTGATTTTCACATTAACTTTAATGGCATTCTCTTTGTGTTTTCTCTACTCCTTATTGTGGAAATCTCTTTTGGGAAATTGAGTAGGAGATGCAAAGGGCAGAGATGTAGTGGTGTTACTCATGCCTCTGTGATGGAATCTGAGCTTCTGAGCCTGGCTTGTCTGCAGTTGACATCAACAGCAGGGACGGCAACATAGCGCATAGAATAAATAATCCTAGAGGTTGTCATGTTTATAGAGATTGCCTGAAAATATGTAGAGAAGACCAGCGAGGGATTTCTGTAGTTGTTCCTGCACATGAAAGTAGGCAGCAGCTACAAATCAACGAACTGTTGCTTTTGTAAGAAGAATTGGCAGAATCTTTCATGCAGTTGCTGGATAAAAATTTCTACTGCTTCTGTTTCTCAGAACCAGCCTTATCTTTCTGTCTGATTATCTTGCAAAAAATGAGCAGTGAAATAATTATCCATGCCGATATTTACATTTTGTTTCTCTGCTTGAAGATTACCAGCTCACAGAAGGGAACAGAGGGAGTCTAGGACTCCTTTGGTGGGCCAAGCCTTTGGAGAAGAAAAATGCCTGCTCTTCAGCTGGAGCACATAGGTGCTCCCAACCAGGTGACCATTGATGCGTAGCGGGTATAGGCTGTTCTGTAACTGATTCGTCTCAACTCCAATGGGATGATTTTACCTACACTGGGAATCCTGGGGTGGGTACCAGTGGTGCAGCTGCAGGCAAAAGCTCAGGCAAAATTGTGGGGAAGGGAAAGAGGCAAGACTTTTTCTAATGTGGACTCTTAATAATTTTTTTTGAGAGCTGTGGCTGTGTGGCAGCACTGTGCGAAGCAGTGTTTCCTGCTGCGTAGTACAAAGATGCTAACAGTGCCACAGGTACTCAAGATGGTGAAGCTGATGTGGTCATCTCAGAAGTCATTGTCCAGAACAAGGATAGGAGCACGTGCTTTTGGACACATAAACTATTTTTTCATCTTCTTTTTCCTTCCTTTGTGTTTTTCTTTGTTCTGATGAGCCTGTTTCTTTATTCTGACGCATCCTCCTCCTCTTTTTTGCTTTCTTAAACACATCAGACTTATCAAATGCTTTATGCTCAGGGTCACTGTGTGAGAATCACCAGGATCATTTACAGAGACTCTGGGACTAACTGTCATCAGGTGCTCTACATATGCTTACAAAAATGTACATCTAGAATTCCACACCTGTAGCGGAACTGCCACATTCAGCACTTTTTGGACAAGAAAGAGCTAATACACGTAATAATATCCTTGATTTTTCATGTAGTTTCCCTATTCATGCCATTGTCTTGCTGCAAACTAAAGGCAGAATATTACTTAAATGTATATAGGGGTGCTTGTAGTTTCCTAAATCATTTATATTTTCTGGTATGCCACTGGCAGTTTTGCATATTCAATATGTTGGTTTTGTTCTTTCATTACAGATAGTTGTAACAAAATTGCTGTTTGAAAATTTAATGTGTTTTCAGAGTTTTCTAGTACTTTTGAACTTCTATGTAGACATTGCCTCACAATTTAGACAATATTATATATCTTCAATTTAATACCCTATAAATTATCGTGCTATCTTTGTTATCACCCACAACATTTCTCAGGTGATGCACAGCTTTAGAAGGACTAGCTCATTTCTAGCTCATTTCTAACTAGCAATTTGGCAGGATACATTTTTTTCTTTTATATGCTTAAGCCGTATACTTTTAGTGACTTTTAAAAATCTATATTATCTCCTTTTCAGATCTTGGACTCTGAACTTGAATCACTTCTTGGTTATATACTTCTTGAAACTTGGAGAGTATCTGCAATAAATAGGTACGTTTAATGGATACGTTCATGTTTTGTGTTGGGTGATTTGGAGTGTGTGTGAGTTTTGTTGACAGTTTAATGCTGAACTTCTTAAAGCTCTTGATAAATCTCAGCTGCCATGAATGGGACAGTATGATGGATCTTTGCAGGCTGAATTTTCAGTAGCCCGTGGTATATGTGTGGCAGAAATTGGGAAGGGTATGATGCTTACAGTTACTCAGAGAGAAACGTGTGGCCAAACTTACAAATTTAACTTCAGACTGAACAAAGAGGTGAGTCTCCATGAGCAAGTAAGATGTTTTGGTGGTAAATTCACTGACTTAGAAGAATTAGATCTACCCTTGATCCCCCCCATATTTAAGGCTGTGCTTTAACTGGGTTTTTTTTGTCTGTGTTTGGTTTTCTTTGTAACTCCTAAAGGTACAAATGTGACTAAATACTGGAAGAAAAGGGCCATAAAAGTTGAAAGCTTGGGCACACTGCAGTTCCTGGAAATTTTCTCAAGTATTTCACTGAAGCTAGTATCTCACTTGGAACATTTACAGAAAATATTCAGGCAGTTTCAGACATACATTCTTGCATACAGCAAAGCAATTTTTAGGTGATTCCTTTTTTAAAAGTCAGGTCACACTTTATGATGCTTGAAACTGTGCTGAGCTACTAGCAATGGAGAAAGGGAGACAGAAGATTTGGAAAGTTTTATTCTTTCTAAAGGGTTTATAGACCTAGACAACTTTTTGAGTCTCAGCTCTACAGAGGAAAAAGGTTTCTCAAAGATATGGCTGTAACACTTGAACTTACCTTGATCTATATGAGAAACTTTAAAGAGATTTATAATGGGAGAGAGATGGAATTCTTCTTATGGAATAAAATCCGAGATGGAATTCTTCTTATGGAATAAAATCCAGGACCAATTTTTGGTGTAGGTCGACCCCTCTACAAAAATGGGTTTTCACAGTGAGGTGCTTGTTCTGTAAGAATTAAAATGCAAAATATTTTCATAGTGTGCTTCATCTGTACGTCCTGACGTGTTTGGCAAAAGCAGGGGAAGAATCATTGTCTCCATTTTATGTATGGGGTCAGGGACCTGCCTGGATCACTTAATGTATGATTGTGTTACTACTGAATCTCCTGGGCGTTCAGACCTGTGTTCAGGCCTGTCAGAGGGTCCTATGTCTAATGATGCTTTCAGAGAGTGTGCAGAAGATCTCAGCAGTGTTTCTGATTATGTTTCCTTAATATTTCTCAAATCTATAGAAGTGCGTTTACTTCTCTGCTTTTCATCTGTTCCCTCTTCGTGATGTGTTTCTTTGGTCTCACTTGTTCTGCTTTGTTTTCTTTATTTTGCTTTCCCATGTTTTTTTGGCATTTTTCCTCCTGTTTTTAATTCATTTTCAGTCTCTGGAGATTGGCAGCAGTAGGATCTTACCCAAGGAGGAGCTTCAGAAAAAAAACCATAGCAGAACGAGCTTCTCTTTTACTGCCTCTCTAGAGAGCCTGCTGTAAAAGGCAACTTGCTGTCATTCCTGTAAGTTTTCTTTTGCAGCCAGCTCTGCTGGGCGTCCCCTTTGTGCCCTGTGAACATCTGCGCTGCAGCTTATGTCTGAACCCAACTGGAGAACAAATGTGTGAACCTGCTTCTTATTTTGAGCAGGAGGCTGCTGCTATTAGCAGGGCACGTGGCCTTAGTTCACCTGCGACTTCTAATCCCCATCTGGGAGCGAACCAGCCCTCTGTCCTTGTCCGTGGGGCAGCACGTTTCCCTGCTTCCCTCAGGACACTGCCCGATGCCTGTCGGTTGTCAACATTCATTTTCTCCCTGATTTTTTCTCCAAGACGTCATGCAGAAAGGAAGAAAGCAGTAATCGCTGTAGGACTTTTATGGCATAGCTTACTTTCTGTTGCTCCTGGAAACTTCTCCCTGCATGCACACAGTCATGCAGACACCACCCAGTAGCACCACCCTTCTGCATAAGGAAGAAATCTTCAAACCCTGAAGTATTTAGGCTCAGGGGATGCCAGAGAAGAAGAGGAAGCCCCGTTCTCCGGGCCATGCTCTGGGTTCCAGGAAAAGGCGACAGTGTTTCTATGCTTATTTTGGACACGGCACAAGACAGCTCATTGAGCATAAACTGTGAACTTTACCTCAAACAGACTTGCTTTGAGCAACTTTTTACTTTAAAAGAAAAAAAAAAAGGATGGTGGAAGGAAGCAGGAGTGCCGCCCTCTTTGCAAAAGCGCTGTCCCACTTGAGTGTGCTCAGCAATGTTTGAAAAGCGTAGGTGATGAGCTGCAGTCTTTGTGGCGTGTGTGCGCCGCCAAGAGAAAACCGAAATCTGTTGTGTCAAGTTGGCTATGGCTTATGCTCGAAGGGTTGTTGTGACGAGACCGGAAGGTGTGGAAACTTTTGTGAAAGATCAGGTGCAATGGCAGAGAACGACTGTAACTCTTGAGAGGGGGAGGAAGCTGGAGGATTTGAGGTCAGTCTAAATCAGCAGCCGTCAGCTGGGAAAGGAACGCGGCTGATTTAGCAAGAGCGTGCAACAATTCAGCAACTTCTCTCAGATGCTTGTGTTGGAAGGACTCAGAAATAGCAAATCTTCCTGGCTGACGTTAGCTGAAGTGACTACTGGGCAACCTTGTTTTCCATCTCTTTCAGTAAATGAGCTCCCTTTTGGCAGAAAGGTACATGAGTTTCAGAGCTTTCCAAGCCAAGTTAGAAAAAATTAACCCCTTTCTTTCCCAAACTAACCATCGCGGCAGTCCCAATGCCCTGCAGATGTCTCTATGTGTGTGAATCTGGTGCAGGCAGTGGACTCCCTTGTTCATTCGTGTGTGCACTTGTTAACGAGGGAAGGGTTGGTCTGGCTGATTGTACGACTGGGAGTGCTAAGCAGCTAAAATTTCTAAACAAAAAAATCTGGTCCTCTTTAAATGTTGGCGGACAGATATCTGTCTCCCATCTGTGGCAGCCTATGCCAAATAGCAGAAGAACTGCAAAGTTTGTGTTCTGAAACCTTGGAGAAATAACTGGCACGCTCCAGGTTATATTTTTTTAAACTACACACAAATCTGAAACATTAAACACAGAAACTAACGTTAAATTGTGACAGGCGGACAGAAGCCAGTAAGTTCAGCTGTAAGAGCAAAGCTCCAGCAGAGGGCACGGAGATCCCTGGCACCGCTGTGGGTTAACAGCGGGCATCGGTTGCCCACCAGGCAGGCAGTCCCCTGGCTGTCCCCTCCAGCTGGGTCACCCAAGGCGTTGCACAGTCTGATGTAGTGGGGACAAAGGTGGCTGGTAGTCTTGCAGGTGTGTATGGCTCAGAAGATCCCCCTGGAGGTGTTTTCTTCCCCTTACAACTAGAAAGGTTGTACACCACAGCGGACAGTGCCAGGTTCGAACAGCTATTTCCTCAAACAGCCCCTTGCTGGAGTACTTGAGCAAGTGAGCTCTGTTTGGGGGAAGGGGGAGCGTGGATGAAACATCAGACTCTAACTGCTCCGTTTGCTCCTCAGGGCCAGGGAATCATAGAATGGTTTAGGTTGGAAGGGACCTTAAAGATCATCTAGTTCCAACGCCCCTGCCATGGGCAGGGACACCTCCCACTAGACCAGGCTGCTCAAAGCCTGGTCTTGAACACTTCCAGGGATGGGACATCCACAGCTTCCCTGGGCAACCTGTTCCAGTGTCTCACCACCTCATAGTGAACAATTTCTTCCTAATATCTAATCTAAATCTCCCCTCTTCCACTTTGAAACCACTACCCGTCATCCTGTCACTACATGCCCCTGTAAAAAGTCCCTCTCCAGCTTTCTTGTAAGTGCCCGTCAGATACTGGAAAGCTGCTGTAAGCTCTCCCCAGAGCCTTCTCTTCTCCAGGCTGAGCAACCCCAACTCTCGCAGCCTTTCTTCCCAGAAGAGGTGCTCCAGCCCTCTGGTCATCTTGGTGGCCCTCCTCTGGACCCACTCCAACTCGTCCATGTCCTTCTCATGTTGGGATTGCCCCAACCCATGTACAGGAACTTGCACTTGGACTTGTTGACCTTCATGATGTTCACACAGGCCCACTTCACAGGAAGGGAGTCAGAGCAGCCTTGAGGCTGCTCCAGCAAAAAGCTGGGATTGTAACAGCTCTCAGCCAGCCCTGAGCCAGCAGTTACATTCAGATGCTTTGGCTAGTCTTGTTCTTAATTGAGGTTTCATCCAAAAAGGGCTGTGTTGCTCTTGGTGAGCTTTGGAGCAGCCCCATGGAGCACTTAAAACACTTCCCTTTTCTGAACTGGCTTGGCGTTGCGACCAGTCGTCTCCCTTTGCAGTGCTAGAAAATGGGTGTTTACAATAGGTGGTTACAAGGATGCCGCTTTGGTACCTGGTAACCTGGGAGCAATGTCTTCTTCTGATTCACAGGGACTGTCGTGGCTGAGTCACGCTGCTAAACGTGCCGTTTGTTACCAAGTAACGCACGGCGTTATTAATTGAGAATGTCAGTAGTGTGTTACACAACTGTCAGATTTAAAAATTAAAGCACTAATAAGGAGCTTTGAAATAGTTTGGTTTCAAATCAGTTACTGTTTACAGTGATTCTGAACACAATTTTATTTCCAAATGCAAGAAAATGAAGCAAAATGGAAGCAGTCCTTCTGCTTAAGGACTTTGAGTATTTAAGAAAGCGACAGTCCCCTTATGATGTGAGTGTATGTTGTCCACTTTACAGTACTCGCCTAGCTTGGCTGCCACCTGCAAGAATCATTTCTTTAGACCTCTTGAAGCTCCCTTGCAGAGTTGCTGCCTGTCACTGTATGCATGGGGTGAAGATGGTAAATGTCCGAGTGGGTTTTTTAATATGAGCACTCAAGAAACCAATGCCGACAGTGGAGAAGTGGATACGATCTGCTGCTGATCCTGTTGTGCCTTTTTACTAAGTTTGCTCGAAGAAGATGTTTCCCAATTGGAGAGGCAGGTGCACACTCATGTGTGGTGCTTTCTGTATGGATACTAATAGCTCCTTGCGCTTCCCGTCGCTGTGCATCCCGGCGATGCGTATCGCTATTCACTGCACAGTCATTGCGTCTGTCATCCTACCCGTATGTAAACCGTGTGGTAGCCAAATGTGGCAGCAGGGGAACGAAGTATCATTATTTTGTCAAGACAAGATACCGAGTGCAGAGTATCATAAATTGATCCCAGGAGGACAGACCTAGAATATAAACTGTAGTGCTTTGAATATATGCATGTTATAATTGTATTAAACGCTTTGCAGCAATTTGTATTGTATTACAGCTGACAAAGTATTTTACCTCCTAGTAACTAACTAATGTAAATAGTGTTGCTATTTTTCTTTTCCGTATTTATAATTACATTAATTGCTTTGCGTATTAATAACAAACAGTTAAGTGTCAGAGCCCAAGCTGTAGCTGCCAGTAATCCACAAGCAACTTGTTTGCGTATTCAAAATATGAAACTGAGGAGTAATTGCCCTTTTTGCAAGCATGTATCTTCACAGCTTAAATTTTACATAGAAAAGCCCATTGTGGTACCTAAATATTGTCATTTTCAATATAAAATCTAGTGCTAATAGAGTGTCGTTCGGAAATTAAGAGAAACTTTGTGCTAAGAGATCAGAAGACATCTGATGAAAAATAAATGAATAGCCCACATTAGCTAGGAAATGAATAGCTCACATTAGCTAGCTAGGAAATAAGTTAGCTAATTTCTAAATAAAGCTAAACTTTGAAAAAGATGTTTCCTGTTTTTGAAAATAGCCTTGTTCAGAAAGCAAAGCTGGAAGATCCGCATGTGAAATTTTTATTTCTGTAATGTGATTGGGCTAAGAGCGTGTCACAAAGAAGCATTCCAGGAGTGACTGAATTTTTCACACAGGAGCTTTTTTTGGAGAAGTTTCCAGAGAAATAATCTTTGTGCATTGGTATTTTGCAGACTTTAGCATTGTTATTCCTAGAGACAAAGCAAATTGTGATTCCAGCATAAATCTGCCTAAAACTTCAGTTAAAGAAAGCCTCTTCTTCAGGTTTCTTGGTTTTTTTACGTTTTTGTTTTCTCTGTAATGACGATGCTTTATTTGTGCTGAACTCCTTGTTGGAGACCAGCATTTAATACAGTTGTTGGTTTCAAAAGTTTGCGAACCGCTGGTAGTTGTGAGATCTGCAGGGTAAAGAGTCAGTTCCAACTTAATATTGCAGATGTACGCTGAACTATCCGAGGAAGAGCAAAGGTTGATTAAATTCACAAAATAAGGTGATCTGTAGTTTTCTAAATATGTCGTTCAGCCTAAAATTAACTCAATTATTTACCAGTCACACACATGCTAATGAATCCTGACAATCTCAATCGACCCGCTGCGATGAACTTCACTGTCACCTAATATTATTTCCTCTGTATTTTCCCTAAAAGGAAAGAGTGATTGTAGCATTTATCGCATGCAAAGCAAAAGCGCTCAGGGATTTTATTATTTTTTTAATACCTGCAATTCCAGGGCACTAGTAAATTAATTAAATTTAATTAGTAAGGCTATAAAAGAGGCACTTCTTTTTTGCGAGAGTGTGTCCTAAAGTTTAATCCCCCAGAGATTTCACGTGTGGTAGTGATGAAAGTGTCTGCTTCTAAGTCAGCATCAATCATATTATTTAAGAAATAAAGTTGACGTTATCTTTTCATGCAAAATCTGACAAAATTATGAAGACATTAAGATAATACAGTAAATATGATTTATTATTATTTCTAACATTAGAAACATCTTGGAAAGGTTTTCTTTTTATCTGTGTGTTACCAGTAGCTATAAGAAGTATGTAAGAATTTTTTAACTTAGTCAAAATCTTAAATGGGTTTATCTACATTCCTGCTAAATACAGAAAATTATTTTAATAAAAGTGTGGTTATCCTGCATTTGTACTTGAGTTATGGGTAAATCTCCAAAAGGCTGCCCTGGATTAGTGTTTCTCTTTCCCTTCACAACGTTTTTCCCCCAAAGCTTTACAAAATCCTGGATGAAAATCAACATTGATCCATAAAACAGACATCATTGTAGCATTGACTTGGGTAGGGAACAACAGCTGAAGAGATTTCTGGCCTATGGTTATTTCTGTCAGGAAAATGGAGTTAGATAAAGATATATATGTAATATTTAAAGCTGCTGGGCACTGACAGGCTGTTTGCAGACAGCTGCATGTTCAGCCTTTCCGTACGGAACGGTTAAGGGGCTAATTAAGTGGACAAGTCAGGTCTCAGGATGGCCTTAGGGGAAAGTCTGCCGTGCCTCAGCTTCCCGTAAAAGTTTTTGGCAGAGATGGGTTTGTAGCTTGAGCAATCCCATTGTGAGATGTGGTGCTGGGTATGAGATGGGCTTGCTAGAACCCATTTTACTGGCTTTTACTCAGTCGCTGCCACCCACAGGGAAATATATAAAGTTAAAAAAAACCCCTGCCATTTTAAAAGCCGAAATTAAGTCATCACATTCAATTGAATTTCTTTCCAGATTGTTCCATATTATTTCTGAATTTGTTTAGATGGTTGGTTGTTTGGTTTTTGTGTGTTTTTTTAATAATTTCCATGATTTTCTTACTTGATTCATTCAGTGACATCAGTTATAGTGACCAAACACTTGTTTCCGTGGTGACAAATTGCAGTGTGAGAAGCATCCTTGAATGAATCAGGTAAGAGAAACAGATCAACTAAAAATGGAGAAAGTTCACTTGCAAAAAGAAACCAGGAATATTTGGTAAAGTTTGTAGGAGAATGGCTTGGAAATCTAAGAATTAATGTAATATAGCTGAGTCCTCAGTGCATCCAAAGAAGCCAGCACGGCTAATTTCATAGTGAAGCACAGAGGAATCTGTCCTCATCTGGTAACAGCAACCAGCTGGAGAACACTTAAAATAGATTAGAAAACACCATAGTAAGAGTGAGCGGATTTAACTGCAGGAAAAAATTAAAGCTTCTTGTTTATCCGCTACACTATCACAACTACCATCACAGTTCACTGTGATTAAGGTCTATCTCCTTAACAAATTGCATCTTAAAGGGATCTTGAGTACTTCTGTTAATGTCACAGATCCAGTTCCGATTCCACACTGGCACAAGCCAGGAGCAAGACCACTGAAGATGATGGAGTTGCGTCGGGCTGATATAAATGCAGGTGAAATCTGACTTGCTTTCAGTATATGTAGCAGGGAACACAGTTCCAAATTAGGAGGCCCAAAATGATACTGTTGTATGTTATACTGTATCGTCATGGATTTAAATGCTATTTGGGGTACATGCTAATAATGCCAAAAAGACCCTCGATGTGTACAGTGACAATAAGAATTAATTCCGCTCCCGTCATGACAACTCTCAGAGGGAATATTTTGCCTTGCCTAGGCTCAGACGTTATTTCCAATAAGTACGGAAATAATGGCTCACAGTGCTGCACAGTGTTAGGAGATCTCAAGGGAAATCTCATAAGATTATGTGATAGGTTTGAAATTAATCCATGTCCCCACTGTATTTACACAATATACAATTGTCTCTCTGATGGCTTATAAGGAAAGGTAAACGCTATCGTCCTAAATCAGCGAGGGGACTTACTGCAGTACATCCTCTTGGTAGAGACTACATTTCTTTCCAAGTTGATAGAAGCAACTCAGAATATAATTACATAACTTTCTTACACTGCAGACGTATTGTTGTCTGGTTTGCAACCTCATTATGCCACATCATCATCTTTCTTGCAGTTCTCGCCGCCAGTTCAGCAGACAATAATTTTTTACATTATCCATATGAAAAATCTGAAAGGGAAAAAATCGTTGAGAACTTCTTGCTTCTAGAGATGATATTGCCCAGCCATAGATCCATCCATCCACCTGTCACTCCTAGATCGCTCTTTGCTGAAGGCTTCTTTAGAGAACTGCTCTCTACTCTTTGCAGACTGGTTTGGGATTCTACCAGGCTTTGCCTGTTCAGGTGTGCAGAACTGTGTCATGTTAGGCCAAAAAACTGTATTCTCACCGTCTTTCCCTGGGGAGCAAGGGATTATCATCCATGGAAGAATGTAAACTTCACCACACTTCTAAATAGTGAATATCTTAAGAAGCATACGACAAACTTGCCAGCCCATGGGTTGAGTTTCTTGAATCCTGCCTGCTCCGGAGGACATAAGCCAAAAGCTCAATTACAAATCCTTATAAGAATTTAAGCATGCTGTTATCTAGTCAAGAAGTCTTAAAAGAACTGGAAGAGGAATGGTCGTCTTCAGTGATCCCCTTCTACTCTAAAATTTGAATGCCAGCGCTAAGTGGTTTTGGAGAGCTAGTGAGAGGGAAGTTAGGACAGTGTGAAATGCTATATGAGATGTGCTGGTCTGGACTAGATCTTTACTTTTTTAAAGGAAAGTGACTTTCTACATTGCTTTTGTGAACATGGAAATAAAACAGGGCAGACCCCGGGCATTTCTGCAGCTATTCTCTCCCCTCACTCATTCAGCTTCATTTATGTCTGGCTTCCACATTTAGCTCCCAGTCTTCCCTGTGATTTCCTTCCCATTGTAAAATCCATTCTTTCTCCAAAGGTGTTTTCTTTTCTCCTTTGTAAGCTCTTTCTTTTCCTCGAAGCAACCCAGTGAAGAACCTCTAGGATCCTTTCTGATGACTTTTCTTCTTCCTCGGTAGTCTGTCTACAGACAGCCTTACAGTTCTTTTTCCTTATTGTCTGTGCTTGCCTTTATTCTTAAGAGGGCCCATCTCCTTTTCCTTCCAACAGCCACTAGGTCTGGCAGGCAAAGGGTTGAACAGGCAATGCCCATTCTGTCTGTCTGCAAATTTGTGAGGTTCATGTAAACATTTGGTACAAACAGTGGGTTTGATTTGCTATAAACTCTAGTTCTATTTAGAGCTGCTTTTTTTTTTCTTCTCCATTTTGATCGACTGTTGGATCAGTGTATCAGCAGTCACATCTGACACTAGTGTCAAAACACAATAGATACCTGGCTCACTTTAATTAATCACAGAAAACAAGTGAAAACCCACATAATAATTTATTTCCTCTAATACTAATACTTCCAGATTCCAATCGTCTTTATCAGCTTTAAGAACCAGCTGAGTATATATGAGAATCTCGTACAATTTATCTGATAGGTACAAATACAAACACCTTTTCTGCTTGTTATTCATGGTAGCTGCATTTCGTATGTCATTTGTAAATGTATTTTTCAATCATATGCATTTGGGGAGGAGAAAGGACTATATAGCTCTTTATTCTTTTCTACCTTGCTGAGCCAAAGCCGTTAGAATGGGGCATGCACCATCCAAAGAGCTGTACACTAAATTCTGATCAATAGATCACTGAGATGACCAAAAAGGAAACGTAGATTGGTGATACAGCTGCTGCTGACAGTGCAAATACAAGACGGTGAGTTGCAGAAGGAAGATCTGAGTAATCATTACAACTGTTAATGATGTTTGAGATGGAAAGAAATCAGGTTATTTCAGAATCAACGTTGGGTTTGTAAGTGACAGTCTAGGGAAAAACAATTGTTATTATTTGTCAACTGAGCTGGTTTTCAGTTGAATTGTTTGGGCTTTCTAAACTTTATATGCTGAGAAATTAATAATTTAAGTACACCTCTTCACGCTTTCTGAAGCATTGAAAAATATGAACCTGAATAGTGTAGGGTACTTAAAATTGTGTTTCGTATAGAGGTATTTATCTATTTGTCATGTGGAAGAAAATTAATAATCTTCTTTCTGCACCAAAACTTTTATACTGAATGTTTTTTGAAATTTCATTATGTAGAAGCCCTATGGAAGCTGTTCTGTTCAAAACATTTTTGTTTTCATGTACTGTAATGTGTATTTGTTCAAACAAAGAAATGCTTATCTGTTGAAAAGATAGCAGTGATAAATTACTTCAGCTTTCATGCTTACCTACTCTTTTCCATTTGGCATTAAATTCTTGGTTGAATCCCAAAGGTAGATAGATCTGAATTCAAATGTTACCTTGATGCCTTTTTTAGCCAACCCCTGTGACCTGATGATAAAAGGAAATTTAGTCGTCTAAAGGACCATCCTTCTTGTATAGTTTAAACACCATTACATACCGAAAGGGTTGCAATTTTTACCTTTTTCTCTGAACTGTATTAATTTTCAAAGGATGTACAGGACCTCTACCTTTGCTGTCACAACAACAGCACTTTAGATATCAACAGTGTAACTATCTGTTGAATCTAAATAGCATGCAAATTGAGTTTCCCTTACTCATCCTACCTCATTATGGTTAATGCTGAATATGCTCTGTTAATCCTTTTGAAAAATTATTGACTCCTGAATAACTTTCTTTTACTACTATAAATCATATCTTCATGGGGGTTTTTTTTCTGTCATTGACTTTTAAGTTCAAGGGTCTGTTTTATTTCTCATCAGAAAACAAATTTCTCTCTATGCTTAACATGAAGTATTCCAGGCTCGTGTTTTCCATTTTAATGGAGGTTCATCAGTCTCCCTCGTCTTCTCCTCACTGAATAAATGATCCTTATGCAATGCACAATGGGAGCATACAAGAAGAGAAGAGTGACAAAACAGTTTAAAGAGCAAAAAGTCAGAATGCCATAAGTATTAACATATTTGAATTTGTAAGAAAAAGTAATTGGGAATTCTTCCCTTGTTTGCCAATCTTTGCCATGCATAAGTTGATAGAATAATTGTTATTTACAAAGTAACAACATTGGCCTTCAAATAGGAATCATAGAATCATTTAAGTTGGAAAAGACCTTTAAGGTCATTGACTCCAACCGCAAACATAACACTACCGAGTCCACCACTAAACCATATCCCTAAGCACCATGTCTCCATGTCTTTTAAATACCTCCAGGGATGATGACTCAACCCCTTCCCTGGGCAGCCTGTTCCAATGCAACAACCCGTTCAGTGAAGAAATTTTTTCTAATATCCAATCTAAACCTCCCCTGGCACAACTTGAAGCCGTTTATATCACTTGTTACTTGGGAAAAGAGGCTGACACCCACGTCGCTACAACCTCCTTTCAGGTAGTTGTAGAGAGCAATAAGGTCTCACCTCAGCCTCCTTTTCTCCAGGATAAACAATCCCAATTCCCTCAGCTGCTTCTCATAAGACTTGTGCTCTAGACCCTTCACCAACTTTGTTGCTCTTCTCTGGACACGCTCCAGCACCTCAATGTCTTTCTTGTAGTGAGGGACCCAAAACTGAATGCTGTATATCCCAGCTGACTTTTGAGGTCTGTATCTTCATCGACATTTTAGCTGGTCCATACTGGCTGCCCATTGAAGGACTGCAGACATCTGCTTGTGAAGGAAATGAAGTTTCTCACGCTGCTTTAGGAGGAGAATTTCCTGCCCTGGGATGAACAAATCAACTTACCGTCAAACTGTGCCAGTTTCTCTCTGATGAGTGTAAAAGGGACCTGAGCTGACTGGGTTTGATGTGACCAGTGATATTTTATCTGATGAGTCCAACCCAGTGTGTCCAGAGATACCTGCCTACTGGTTTTTCTTTTGATAGGACAAGATTTTTCCAGAGCAATTTTGTGCCATTATTTCTGTCACTGCTCTTCCTTTCGTAATGCCTTCTGATATGGATCACAAATGAGACCCTCTTTCCTTACTCCAGCTCAAAATATTAGGAGTCTTGTGTTTTGGTATGGAGCCACACTGGTCTACTAGCTAAAGCCCAGAGTTCAAATGTTGGTGCATATTTTACTTGCTCTATCACAAATTCATACTCTGACTTTCCACTGGGCCATGCCTCTTAAATGGGAGCATTGATAGTGGTGGTTGCTCATGTACTAGAATAGAATAGTTCAGTTAGAAGGACCTACAATGATCATCTAGTCCAACTGCCTGACCACTTCAGGGCTGAAATGCAGCTACTGTGCTACATAAGCTGAGATATGGGATGTCTTCTTTTGTAAGGTAAAACTCAGTTAAGCTCAAGAAGCTACTCATTATTAGAATTATTATTAACATCATTACTACTGTTATTTCTAGATTCCGGCTGCATTCCTAGAGGGATTGCTTTTCATGTAAAATCCTACCAGGAGAAGTGCACTTTCAAGTAATGAAAGTCAAGGATACATTTAGTATCTTGCCGGGCTGGCTCTGCAGCAAAGGCAATATTATTGTTACTTCGAGGCCGTCAGATTTCAAACCCTTCCCATGTGGAAGAGCTGTTTGACAGGGTGATTTTGAAAATGCTACTTCACATTAAATGTAGCAGGAGAAAATTGTCCCCAGGAAGGTATTATCTGTGTGTAACCAGTAGTTTAACAAGGAGCTCTTCCAGATATATTCCTACTCTTTTGAAAAAAATCTGTTTTCTGGAGTACATTAGCCTGCAAAGGGCAAGAAACAGGGAAGCTATTAATATGTTTTTCCATTTAAATACAAATGCTTTCTCCTAACTCTAACTGAGAAAAGAGGTAGTTCTCTTTTGGCAGGCAAATGCCTGTTAAGGGCGCTTTGCTGGATGTGTTTGTGTTATTCTGTAATCTTGGTGGTCTTTGGTCTCCACAAATGGGCACAATCCCCAGAAGAATGACAGCAGGCATGAGGTAATTAAACAAAAGAACCACATCAGCGTGTTGGTGGAAGAGGAGAGCACACAGCTCACCTCCTGCCGATGATGTGGTTGACTTTTCTTTGTGAATTATTTTCCAACCCTGCAGTCCTTCCCTTTGAGGAGGGCAGGGTTTTCGTGGTGAGAGTTAGAATTAGGCGAGTTTTGCCAGGAAATACCCTCTCAGTTAACAGAGCCAGGCTGATGCAGTTTTTCTTCCCAAAGGAAATATGTATGTTTGTATATATATATAAAAATATATATGTTTGATTTTATTGACAGCATTTAGACTGGTTAATTTGAAATGTGCACAGAGCAGGCAAGCTGTATTTTCTGGAGTCTGAGATCATGCTCTTTCTGGAAAAATCTTTCTGAAATTATCTTGTGGTGAGTAGAATTTGATCCATTCTGTAGATAAAAGAGGCTGCTGTTTACAGATCTTTTGATGAAGAGTAGACACTGTCATGTCTAGATGGTATGATGAATTTTGTTATACTCAGAAAGTAATCCAAGCCTGTTTACAGACAAGTAAATAACCTCAAATTCCTTCCTTCCTCCCTTCCTCCCTTCCTTCTCTTTTTCTTTCCTTTTCTTTCCTCTATAGTGCCTGAATTTTAACAGTGAGTTCTTACAAAAGTCTTCAGTGACCCTTCACACGTAGCACCACTCCGCGTGAAATTTTATTACAATGAAATCATCAGGGGAAGAGAAGAAATCAATCTGGCCAGATAGTTATTACCATATTTTAAAAAGGTAAAAACCTTTGGAGACCAGAGTTTCAGGGGACTGATGATGTGTCACAGCAGGGCTCTTTTCCCTCTGCAAGTCCTTGTCTGCGATGGTCACAAGTAAACAAAGTACTCTGCCATCAAGCTCTTGCCCTCCTCCTCCACCATCCCTAACAGCAGCACGATGTTTACTGTTGTTAGTAGCCACCTGCTTCCCTTCAAATCCTCCTCATGCAAAACACGGTCATTTCAGAACAGTCATTATACGTTTGGAAATGGCAAAGCAATTCTCCAAGTCCCACTGATTATGTTGTGTAGCAACCCTACTGTACGCTGTTTCTGCTGCTTGGAAGGCTGGTAGCGGCTTGGCAAGCTGAAGAAGAAGCTTCTTTCCAATAACAGTGTTTTTCTTTTATCCTGGAGTGTGGTATTATTTTTCTAGTGGTATGATTAGAAAAGAAAATATATACGAAGCTAAAGAAATATTCCAACATATTTATAATATAATATTATGATGGGCATTAAATAAAGTCATTCAAGTGCTTGAGTTCATTCAAGTATTTTTTGGGCTTTGTAAAAGAAATAATTGTTGCACAGAAAGTCTCGCCTGAATAGCAATTATTTGATTAAAAGAATACTGGCCCAGGTCTTGTGCTTGGCTTTCTATAAGCTTAACCATGCAATCATTTTTATTGCCATTGTTGAACATAGATGGATTTAAATAGGGCTTCTCCCACGTAGGTTCTTTAATGATACTTTTAAGGAAGAGAGCACAAGCGGATTGAAATGAAATCCTGAACCCACAGCTCAGGAAAAGTGTGGGACAGGGTGTGAAAGGAACCCTGGAGCTGTCAGAAATGGCAGGAGTAGCGTTACACAGCAAGGAGACCAGGGAGCTGGAGTCTTTCTGAGGATGGAAAAACAGCATTCTTTCTCCCGAGAGCCCTTTGCTTTGACTGGATGCGGTCCCCATTCTCTCGGAACCTATTGCTGCCTATAACAATACCTCCAAATGCAATTGGCACCCATTCCAGCTGCCTGCAGGCAGTTATAGAAAGCAAGCTGGGTTTCTAGGGTTTCTTAACCCCACCCTACCTAAGAAATAAAATTTCTTAAAAATGCATGAGGAGAATAAAAATAACTAAATGGAAAAACTGTGCTAAAATCTTGGTGAAACTTGAAACAACTTGCATTCTGTCCATTGTAATCTGACATAATGAGCTGGAAAGACATATTGCATTGATGCAAATCTCAAGAAGGAGTAGATAAGTGCCAGAGGTTGAGCCTGTAAGACTCTGGGCAAAGCTTCATGCTGCTGGAAACATTCTTGTTTTGCAGAATGAATAGTAGCTGATTGTTAAAGCGTGGTCCCTGCTGATGGCAGGAGTTTAGAAAATGGCTAAAACTCTCAAATGAAATATAGTTGAAAGTAAGTTTTAAACAAGAAGAATCCTGTCTGCAAAAGCCCGTGTGCTGTAAAACTCTGTTTTTGCCAAGAATGGCACAAGCAGGGACTCAACAGATAAAGAAATAGCAACAAACAAGCTCAGCTTTTCCAGAGGTGATGGAAATGGCGCAAGCCCTCGGTGATTCTGGGTGTGTCCTCCACATCTTTCCTTTCCGAAGAAGCCCAGAAATACTTGGTGTGTTCCTAATAGTCTGGAGAGACTTGGCAAGAGATGTCCTGAGTGTTTATTTGAAATGTAATTCCAGGGTAGTATGAAGCAGATATTCATTCAAGATTACAGGAGGATTTGAAAAAAAAAAAACCCACAGAGATGCAATTATTTACCTTAAGGCATCTGATTTTTACAGGTTCAAAGAAAACAGATGTGTTTCTTGTCTACTGCTGTTGGAAATTTTGCAGGGTTTATATAGAAAGCATTCAATTTACTAAAAGATAAATATCTTTAAGTGGTTCTAAATGCCAATGAGCTTTATATCAGAATTCTGGAGAATTACCACAAGGGTCTATTCTTGTTAATGTAACTGATACTGTTTGAGAAGCTGCCAGTGTAGTTCCCACTGATATTAGTGTTCTGGCATATATTTGTATCATGTCACTTATGTATTTTGCATGTTCTAAAAAGATTTTTAAGGAGTTTGGTCTGAAAGAGAAATATGTGAAATTACTATTTTTTTCAGTAGCACTGTAGAAATCAAGGTAGATTGCGTGGATGGAAGGAAGCAGTCATTGTTTTGAGTTTCTTCCTTGTGGTCAGGTTGGAGAGATAGATTGAATAGACATGAGGAGACTGAATTCTCTAGGATCATGTCTGAAGATACCATAGAAGGGCTTGCTGTTCTTTTAATTATACATCTACTTTTCAAAACAGCCAGATAAATCCAGAGTTAAGGGGTTTTTTGTTATATTAGACACATATTTCAGAAAAAAAGTAAAGTAAAAATTTAATGGACCGTGCCTGCCCATCTTCAATGGGTGCCTTCATAAACAGGAAAAGGTATAAAAGAAAAAATAGCATTGAGTACTGTAACTTCTATAGGAATATCACCACCACAGGTCTCTGTAAAATCGATACACTTAAGCAATTCGGCTTCAGCTGTTATGGCTTTTACCGAGTCCATTCACTTCTTACATCTTCTGGGTTAGTATAAACTATTTCTGTTATACAGCTTGCACAAGCCTAAGAGATTCAACGACCCAGGAGAAGATGTTGAACAAAGACAGGGTTTCCAGCAGAGAATCCTCACTGCTCCTTTGCTTTGGACAACAGGCAAAAAGGTCTTGCTGGTGGTTACTAGGTTACCTATGTTCAGAATATTAAACAGAGTTAAAACTTGAGGGTTTTTTCCATCCATTGTGACTCAGTGGGAAACATGTATGCTTATTTTGGGATAAGATTTGACCTAAATTTGCATCGTGGTCAGATTTGCGTACTGGCCTCTTATTTTCGGGAACTCTGAATTATCTTTACTGTGGTCTGAAAAAATGGCTGACTGATCGCTGTTAAGTGATTTGTATTTCAGTACCCCACATTTCTTTGCTGATCTGTTCTGTAAGTGGATTCTGCAGTCAATACTAGCGTCTCAGGATTTGAGACTCTGTCTGGAAGGATTTTTTTTGTCTAAAAGGAGAAGAACAAGCATTTGGGATGGTGGGGAGGGGATGGGACTGGGCTTTGGCCTTGTCAGTAGGCTGAAGGAGGGCAGGAGTTTGTAAATGATGTTCAGATGCAGCAGTTGTTTCATCTTCTTCACCGCTGTGTTGTGAGTGAAGAGTAGCAGAAGAGGAAGGCAGAGAGAAAGGTCACTCAAAGGGAAAAAGAAAGTGAGGGGAAAAGTAGAAAAGCATGGGATGGAGCAAAGCGGGGAGAGCAGGTGGAACAAGTCTGCCAAGAGCTGGAGAAAAAAGGCCAGAGGAGATGTAGGAAATGTGGTAAAGCCCCTGCCAGGCACTGTGTAAATCTGCTCTGCACTTAATGGCATCTTTCTCCAGGCTAGCAGCTACATCCAGCTGGTGTGGGGAGCTCCAGGTAGCAATGCAGTGACTTCAGCTTGGCTGTTCAGAGATCCTAGTTATGTATTTTGGTTGCAGTCACGCTGATATCTGTGTTTACTTTGTTTTAACAACCGTTACCAGCCAGGAAAGACAGATTAAGCTAGCGCAGTAACGTCTCCCTGCTGCAAATGCACCTTTGTTCTTCCTTCCCTCCTTTCCTTCCCATTGCCCAAAGGCTTTTTCTCCTCTGCTTCTCCTACTAGATAAGGGTCCCTGCAGCAGGGAAGACTCGCTGAAGCAGATTCTTGACCTGACTTCAATCCAGCTTCAATTTGTGTATGAAGATGTAATAGGGCAATTTATCACCTTTATTCAGGTAAACAGATAGAATTGCAGGCAGCTAACAGCCTTCATTTGTATGCAGGAAGTTAGAGGGAACTTAGGCCGTTAGACAGCAAGACCTTTCCCTATCTGACATGGATTCCTCAGAAGGGAGTAATCATCATTCATAGTTTTCCACTGGCAACTTTACCTGATACCAGCAGGTAAATCACAGAGCAGAGCTTGATGCTGTCCTCTAGCTTTGATACTTGTAATTGTAGCGGTTCTTCAGCAAACATTCAATGTAACCCATGCAGGACTTTCAGTATAGCTTTTAAAAATAACTAAGGAGTTTGAAATAACCATGCTCTATATAAGAGCAAACAATAAAGCGCATGTGGAGGAGACTTCATTAAGATTGCTTGACCTATGAGTGAAATAAAAAGGAGGACAAGAGAGACTTTCCTAGCGATTTACTTTCTATGCCCATGAATCATGTTTTCTTCCTCTGTTATTGTGATTGCATTTTTTTCTCAGCACTGCTCACCCTATCATTACGGGTGGAAAAAGTAAAGGGATTGTGGTATTTTTCTCAGCAGTGATGAAAGGAACAGGACACTTCAAGGGCACGCTATAAAAGTTGTTAGGACTGCAAGATGCTGTAGTTTCCTCAAGATGAAAGTACTGTGTATGGTCCGTATTGGATTAATGTGAGTCGCGCTGAAGGATGCTAGCTATACCATAAGCAATATTGATCTTGCATGTTTTCTTTTTAACTTATCAATTATATGACTTCCTTTTATTCCCCCAGCGCTTGTGGGTGAGTACGCTTTTGGGGCTGTAAACCCTATGGGAAGGAGCCAGGCAGTGCACGTTGGCAGTGAATCTGGTAAAAGACACTGTTCAAATATTTACCAGCAATAACAGAGGGATGTTTAAAAAATAACTTTATATTTCAGTATATTTGTCTTCAAGGGGCTTATTGGAAAAGGAAAAATAAAGGCACAAAATTTTGAAATTATTAAAGAGCTTTCAAAATGTTAAGGAGTATTTGCAAAGTAGCACAAGTTGAATGTATTTTAACATGGATTGATGTGGGTTGGCTTTTTCCCTGTTTTTGGTATAGAGGAAGGGAAGGGAAAGCAGGAAGGGCTGGTGCTGCGCAGCCATCGAGAAGCCCTGGGATTGGAAACCACAAAATGAAAAACAGCAGATGTGAAACAGTGGCTTGTGACTTCCTTCGAATGAGCATAAATGCATCAACCTCATAACATCATTTAAAACTCCTCTTTTGGGGCCGTGGAAGAAGAGAACACGGAAATAATTAGTACTAGTCTAAAAAAAATCCACAAGAAGACATTTGTCCTTGGCAAAATGTTTCTCCATATTGCTTTATGGTTTCTACTTATCCAGACAAATTATTCCCCAGACGTAAAGCAGTGCTTCTGACATCATGTGAGATTACTATGCAAGATTATAATGTGGATGTGGCTTTGTCACAAAAGACAAATGTTCCTCGGGCCGTGCAGCAGAGCTGGTTGCTGACTGAAGGGAAGGATGGAAACCCCCACAATACACCAAACTTCAAGCTGTAGTTCCCTTCAAAAATAATAATTTTAATCCAATTATACTAGCAGGTCGGAGAATCAGTGGGCTTTCATACTGATGGTATTGTGTGAAATATTAGTTGAGCTATGCAGCTGAATAAGTAGAGAGGATTTAATTATGACAGTTACTGGTGTTTTTCAGAACATCAAAGACCTAGCCAGCAGATAATGCAGCAGTTTTATTACATGAAGTAGAAGTTGATCACAATTTTCTGGATATTTGGGGGTTTTGTACCAAGTGAAAGCATAATTATTGAGTAACTTCTACCACAGTTCTTACAGGTAGTTTTTTGTTTTGTTTTGTTCCCCCTCCCCCCCACCCCCGGCAGAGTTACCTTTATCTGGTAGAATATGAATTTTCCCTTAATTGAAGCTGTGGAGAAGAAGCATCGTCCTCTAATTAGCTCAGTACACTTAAGATTGTACTACCAGCCGTGTGGTTTGGCACACACAGAGGCTAAAAGGTAGATTGGTTTATCTTAAAGTTGATGTGTTTTAACTCAGGCAACCTGAGTAGTATTTTTCTTCGAAAGGAGTTTAGGCAGTAAGAGTGGTACAAATCTACTCAAGCTCTGCGAGAGTGGCAGGAGACATAGGCTGTTATCAAAGAGCAAATGTGGGTCACTCACAGGTGGGCTGAAGGATATTCTTTTCCATTTTGTTGTCAAAATATCCACAGGCAGCCAGAAGCAATCTAATTTTTGTGGTGCTATTTTATCAACTGAAAGAACCTCATGACATTTTTACATACGTACATCTCAGCTTTTCTAAAGGCAGCAGCTACAGTGGATCAAGTTTGTGAGAGGCCAGGGTAGACATGTACCATGGTTGTTGCTTTTCCATGGTGTGCTAAGTCAATACGGTAAATACGAGCCACCTCCAAAACAGGATAAGTTCCTGTGCTGAAATTGGAGAGTGGACATGGCAGATCAAGAAAATGATGGCATTGCAGTTGTTTGGTGTCTCCACCTCTTGCCAGCTTCTCCTCCGTGGTGAAAGGATGAAGCACCACTGACATCAATGGGATCGCGCCCCTTTTCACCAGCAGCAGTGTTAGTTCTCTGGCATTCAAGTACTACAGGACTTGAGGAGACTTGTGGCAGATTTCTGAGAGCATCTCTAACTGAGAGTAGTTTTGTTTAGGTCTCCCGTGAAAAAACACAAACCCAAAAGGCACCATTTTGGAGAAAAAGCTTGTGATGTTCAAAGTAGTGTATTTCCTAATGATAGTGCTGACTATGGTAACAGATATTCCTCTGTTATCTGGCACATTTAGTTCAGAATGAAAACAGTAGACAAGTGTGAAAACATCCGTTTTTATGGTAGCAGTGTTTGAAGAATTTCTTCTGGGAAGAGCACTGAACTGGTAGATCATTGCTGAGGTCCTTTTGGCCTAACAGGCCTTTTCTCAATTCTGTGAAGCTGACAACAGTTAAAGGAAAAGATGAACAGCCTTTGCTGGGATGCTGCATCAGTTGTACGAGAAATTGAAGTGGGTCATTCTGGACATAAAATTTAATGGAAAAATGTTTTGTCAGCATCAAGATGTTTGAAGACCCATCTGCTGAGGGTGTGTCTGCTTCTTCTGCCATGACATCTGTTTAGAAGGAGGCGTAAAATTCCCCTTGTGAATCACAGCAGTGCTACAGAGCTGGGAAACTCCTGCTCCTCTCCTCTCCTCTCCTCTCCTCTCCTCTCCTCTCCGATAATGAATAAGAAAGTGGAAGGCAAAATGCAGGAGTTTGTTTCAGAGTTATGGAAAACCTGTTATTTTAAACTGCTGTTCAAAACCCAAATGCTGTTAGAACCAGTTTGTTTTGTCTTCCACTTGGGTTTGAACATTCCATGTCCCCTGGAAATTAGATATTGAAACTAATGATGCATTAAGCTGGGACGTGCTGGATCTCAAGCATATTAAGCAGTAAATACTCCTGAGTTTTTATTGTTGCTGCATACCTTTTGATAGCCAGTCCCATAATAATATAATGTGACGCCTAGAACTGATGTGTTTATTGTTCCAAAGAGATAAATAGGCATACATTGACCCTGGCTGACAGACAGAACAGAAGATTTCCAAAGCACTAAATATAATATTGAACTTGCTGCATCAAGTGGTCTATCTTTATTTTGTCACTTACCTGTTAATTGTGATCTGTAAGTCTAGTTACAAATATTTTTTAAAATACTGTCAGAAAATCAAATCCTGTATTTACATTTCTCCTTGTCAGATAAGCAGGTCAGTCTCTTGTCTCATTGTGATATCCTGGACACTTCCAAATGCTTCTTCATCTGTGCATTTGGAGGTGAATGCTGCTGTAAAATCCAGGTCACTTCAGTTGCACTAAAGCTGAAACACAGTCTCAGAGGTTTTTTGGTAATATATATGCCCACTGAGTTACAAAAACCGGTTTCCTCAAAGCAGGCTTTCTTAGCAGGGGCACAGTCTCACCATAAAGTATCGGAACTCTCTTTTTAATAAAGTGGAGCTGCCGCTGCCTCTGACTTTGCAGCTCAGATAATGGGCAGATGAAGCATAGGACAACCGCTGAGCGCATGAGCATATCCTTAAAGGGATCTATTTTGTGGAATTGGAGAAAATAGAGCCTGTTTAGAATAATCTAGCTAAACTAGCAAATATTCAACTTCCATTTATTTTCAGTTGTCTGTGAAGGTAAAGAGATTAGCATTTTCCTACAGAGGAATCACATTGGATCTGCCTTTTAAGTTGTTGAAGGATGTACAGTTGGGTAGGCACATCTGTAGGGCTGAAACGAGAGAAGTTGCTCATTTGTTTTCTCCAGTCAAGCATAAATCTCTAATTTTAAGGGCATTCTACCCTTGGTTTAGATTTGTTTATTTTAGTTTTATAGACCCCATTTAAAATCCATTTTAATGAGCTGTTTATGCAGTGATAGTGTTTTTAATATATGTTTAGGTTCTGTGCGACTCTAAGTGAGGCAATGATGCGTGGAGAGGGCATGAATTAATAATATGGCAAAGGCGACTGAAATACCTCCAATGTACCAGCAAAACAAGATTTTGACGTGGGTCTGCTGGTTTACCTGCCCTTGCCTGAGACCACAGTTCGAGCTGCCGTTTCTTTCATAAGGGGTGACTGATTTTGCTGGCCCTGCTGCGTCCTGGAGCGAGTTGGGACTCCCACTGTGGTGCCTGAGTGGTCTCAATGATGCTGTGGTTGTGAGTGTGGGATGAAGACTGGGGAACCAAGAAATGCCAGGAACCAGCATTTCATCCTGTATGCCGTCTGCAGGACAATTCGCTCTGCACTTAGCTCGGTCTGGATGGGTGAAGTGAAGTAGAATGCTACCAAAACTCAAGCCAGCACATCTAATTAGCTCAATAATCAGCTTCATCCAAGGCCATAGCTGGCCAGCTTGAGAACTTCTGCAAGTGTTTGAAAAGTGTTGCAAGCGAACACAGATCCCAGAAATCCAGAAGCAGCTCTGCTAGGGAGCACGATGCATGGGTGCTAACTGGGCAAAGACTTTTTTGATGCCATGTTTGCCTGCAGCTCTTCTAATCATGACAGATCTGCATGGGACAGTTGGGTGACCTGAGACTTGCCACAACGCAAGGTATGACGAGGCCTTTTGATGGTCTTTATGTGTGCCTACTTCCTGGCCACTCATAAGGAGCGTCATAATTTGTCTCCAGACATATCTTGAATATAATAACAGGAATAATTAAAACTCAAATAGCAATTTGGTGCTCTGACCATCTGGGATCCAGGCTGAGAGATGAGATATAGTACAGGCCCTAAAGCTGTTAGTAAGGTAAGCCTTCTTACTCTTTTTTGTAATTAATTTAAATGGCTCTTAAATGAATTTTAAATGAGTTCATACTCACAACAGCTTTGAAAATCTGTGTCTTGCTGGTGGGATCCGACTGCTGCTTTACTGCTGTGCCTTGGTCTGATTCCCAGCTGGAAAAACTGAACCTCTGTATTAGCTGGGTGCAACCTCAGCACACTGATAAAGGAAAGTGAACAGAAATAGTTGGAAGCTCTTCTAAACACCATTTAGAGAATCCCTTTTCTAATATGTGGACCCCAGAGAGAAAAGAAAACAGAGAGGAAGAGGATATTACATGTGCTTTATTTGCGTAAGCATGTGATGGCTGTGTTCCTTGCTTGGAAAGAGGATGCTGACCGAGTGTATGAAGTTAAAGCCGATGAAAAGTGTAATACACAGTGGTGTTTTGTGGAATATGACTTTTAACAGGGTTTTCTTCTCCTCTGGTAGAATAGCCTGTAAAGGTTGAATTGGGTTTTATTCCACTAAGGCAAGAGACTACACATTGCAGTACAAGGGAGGAACTGGAAGAATGGCAGTGGCAGGGCCGTTAATTCCGGGCTCACCTTTGGGCTTGTCCATCCCAAGTATAGCAGCAGAGTAAAGAGGAGTCACAACCGCTCTGCTTCTTTTCCAACCTGAAATAGCATGTCCATGTCAGGGTGTGCCACTCTCGTTAAGGGACAGAGCTAATCCTGTCAGTGCAGTGGTACGCTGGTGCAAATGAGCAACTTTTATTCCCTGTGACCATGGCAGCTCGTTTGGAGTTAGGAGGGCTTTTGCTGAGGCTGTGTCCCAAACACTGAGGTGCTTGATATATCTCATGCCTCCTTAGCTGGGGAAAGCCTCTTGTGAGTATGGTGGAGTTAGACTTCCAAAAGCCTGTGTAGGAGGACCAAGGAGAATGAATTCCCAGTTAGTAGCAAAGGGGAGAGGGAATCCATCCAGATGCCAGATGCTGGGTTCAGCAGGAAAGGGAAGGGTGAAAGGCTGGTTGTTTCCCTGAAGGACTTCTTTTAAGCTCCAGAGGAAGCTGGGGCAGGTGAGAAACTTTTATCTAAGGGTGGATGTAGCTTTTTGGCCAGGTGAGTAATCTAATACTGACTACACCATTTTTGTTTGATTAAAAAATTCTGTCTTCAGCGCAAGAGGAGTGGCAGAAAAACATCCTGAGATTTTTCATTTTGCAGCCAGCGCCACCGAGCAGAAAATCAGCTCTTGGCAGCCCAGCTACTAGCAATGTTGTCCCATTCTACTGCTGCAGCAGTGACTGCAGCAGCAGTAGCTTGAAGAGCTGATGCTGCCCCAGGTTGCCCGTCAAGCCCTGGTTGGCCCTTTTAGAGGGCAGCCAGATGATGTCTCTGTGATGCTGTCAGCTTCAGGGCTGTTGGTCAGACAGCTTATACCGTTTAGTCTCAAAAGACTCATGTCACCAGCAAGGTTTAGGACTAAAACAGACAAAAGGCGCTTTTTTCAGGGCCACCAAAAGGTGCATTTTTCTACCAGGATCTCCCAATATGATTTTTTCCTTTTTGCAGTTGCTCTATGCCTGACAGACACTTGCAATCCCCACTTGAAGGTCCATGCTGTGATGGGCAGCCCGGAGTTAACCTAAGCAATTCTGCCAGCTTTCTTTCAGACCTGGATTTACCTGCCTGATCTCAGCCAGCAGGATTTGCAATCCATGCTGCTGAGAATTATCAGGCCCAAGAACTAGTAATGTCACTTAAAAGGCAATTTAGAGGCATGCATTTCAGTCCGTCTTTAGCAATTGCCTCTTGAATTGGCTATGGATCTTGTAGAAACCGTATGAGCTACCCTGGGAAGCTTTATCAGAGGAGGGATACCGAGTTGCCAGTAGCAGTTGCGACTGCGGCTTTCCGTACCAGCTTCTCAGTCCTTTTCAGATCATTCATTCCCAGGCTGTGAGCCAGGAAAGTTCCTGCTCAGTTCAGGCGTACCAGAGTGTGATTGATTCCCGGGTATGTTAGCTGTGTCTAGGGGATGCTCATGGTAAGAGTATGACTGTAGCACTGAGTACGGCTGGGAAGAGTGCAGGGAGAGGGTAAGGGTAGGGACTGGCAGGACTAGACAGTTTAATTTCCAGACACTGAAGCTCTTCCCTTCTCTCTCATCTGGGCAGCCAGGCGGTCCCTTCAGCTTGCATCTGAGGAGCTTCCCTTCAGCACTTAATTTGCACTCTTTCAGGGTCCCACCAGACCCTGAAATAAACAAATCCCTAACAAATGAAAAAAAAAAGCCCCACGAAATCACCACCAGAAAAATAAAATCAGGGGTAGGAAGGAGGAAAGCTTTGTTGTGAGTGGGACGCCTATAGGAGAGCCCCTACAGGAGATCTGCTCCATAACAAGATCATTTCCACCCCTGACTGCTATTTACAATAGAGGAGCTGTGTTGATTTGGTACTCAAACAAGAGGACAGAGGAGGATGACATCCTGGAAGAGTCTTCCACCACCTTGTGAAGGACTAGGACAGTCCACTGAGAGTTTCAGAACGACTTGTTTTGCTGCACAGGACTTGTAGGCTTGAAGCCTTTGAAGAGCCTTTTGAACAGGGTTGGTTCAGTCCAAATTGCTTCCAGCCGTATAAGAAGGAGGCAGTGCATTTGGAGATTGCTGTATAGATGTACAAACAGACTGACAACTTCTGTGCATCCTTCAGAAAAATAAAAAGTGACCCTCCAGGAGGCTGTCCATGTAGGCACCCTCCCTCTTTGCCCCAGGTTGGAAGTCTTTTGGGACACTTAGGGACTGACTAAGAATATCCCCTTGTGATAAGAGGAAGGGGGAAATTAGCATCCCAAGGATACCAGTTTACTGTAGTGGTGGCATATGGATGCTGCCCTCCAGCTGGTGGTGTGGAGCAGGATAGAGGCGATTGCTGGCGGGGGAATGCCCGTCCCTCAGACAAGCCATGGGACCACTCATTCCTGTATTCCTGCCCTTGCAAATCCTAATTTCTAACGGCTTTTTTCTCTCTCTGCCTCACTCCATTTGTCACTTAGTCTGAGCTTGGCTTTTTGCCCCATCAAAATCCTTTAACCACCACCCTGCTTCCCATCTCTTTGGTCCTAATTTACTTAATCTGTTCATATTCCCCACCTTTTTCTTATGTTCCCAGGGGAACACAAATTGCTGCTACATGGCAAAAGATACTCCCCATCCCAAAATGAAATAAAAAAGTAGTGCTGAGATGTGAGTGTAATGACTGTAATTAACCGTCTTAGTCTCATGACAATTGTCCTCTCTTCCCCTTCTTTCTCCCTCAGGCTTTGCTGTTCTCTCTCACTCTTACACTTCTGCAATAGGAGTAAATTCCTCGTGACAGAGGATTGTCTTTTGCTTGTTTAATATGCCTGCCTGCTTTAAACACTACCTTAATGGTAATTCCAGATGTGTAAGGCACAGAGTCGTTTCTCTACCCAAACTGCATGGGACTGAGACTGCTATAGCACGTTACTGGAAAAAGTCTATCTTATTCCTGCGAGTGAAACAACAGATCATCTTAACGGGAAATGAAATGACTAATAGCAACTGGCCCGCGCTGCTCCTGTGACAGGCCAGCTTGTTGAGAGTGGTTTGGTGACTGATAAGATAAGGGAATGGAAAAGAGACATTGAGAGGCCGTTTCATTCAAAGTTAAACAAATCTCACGCGCTGTAGATTGGTTGATGTCCTGCCCTAATATTTCAATTTTATTAGCAACCACAAAAACAAAATCAAAGTTCCCAAGGCACAACAAAACAAAGTGAAAGTTCCCAAGGCGCAACAAACCAAAACAGGCTAAATAAAAATATGCTCAAAGACATGCATAATGTATTAACTGTATTTTGCTTCATTTGTAAAGAGCAAAAGAGAACAAATAACCAGTGTTTGGCCCCTTACGGGCCTTTGTCAGGGACGTACTTCTCTGAGCTGTTCAGTGGGGAAAAAGATTTTTAAAAACATTTTTTCATAAGTTTTTCAAGCTGCCCTACAAATATTTATTAAATACTGTGTTCTTGGGTTTTATTTGAAGCAGGACGTTTCCAGCTCTCTTGACTAGTTGAAGGAAATTTATGCCACAAATAAAGGAAACCTGCAAGCCTGTCTCTAACCACGTATCCTTGTTCGTGAAAGTGGGTGCTAACTGAGCTGTACAGAACGAGTCACATGCACGTGGGCTGCCAGGATAGGACTTTGAAACGTAGTTTTATGATATCCACCTTAAAATTGCAAGTAATAATTTAGAAGGTTTTTTTTTCTTCCCACCTTAGTCATAAATCCTCTTACAATGTAACTAATTGAAGTAGATTTAAAGACTGTATTTTAAAATCAAGTGGGTTCTTTTATTCTTTGGTCTTTTTTTTTTTTTTTTTTTTTTTTTTTTTTTTTTTTTTTTTTTTGTTGAGGGGGAGTATTCTGCAGATGCTTTAGAAATTAGAGTCTTATTTCCAGTGCAGAAACAACCGTTCTGGCTCAAATGCTGTCCTTAGCCTGACTCCTGTCCACACGCTGTCTAGTCCACACCCAGCTGTCTGCTATGCCAGAGCTTGCTGACCCAACCATCACTTGGAAACTTGTACGAAACAGCATCAAAATATGTCCTAAACTAAATAGCATGGGTTTTCTGCGGGACTTCATGTCCTCTTCTGCACTTACAGCACTATATATATGCCGTGGTGCTGTTGGCAGATGGAAACTAGTGTTTTTAGCAAGTTACTTTCAAAGGTGGCAGATTCCGGGCAAACAAAGCAAAACAGTTTTTCTTCCTGTTCTAATTCTTGTTGGATATACACTTGGATATCTAAAGAAACAGTAGGAATTTCAGATGTTTACCTGAAACGACTTTTGTGAAATCTAGATATTTGTATTTGCAAACTTTTAGTCAAGTATGTGTAAGGATTTCTTTTGTTGAACTAATTCTCAAAACAAGCTCAAGCTTTCTCTGTGACCTCTTTACACCCTGTGGAAATCCCTCTCTCATTTTTGTAACAGCTTCTGTGTTCTAAAGCTTAAAAAACTAATTTACATTTTTCAGTCTAACTGCAGAGCATGTATGAAAGCAGAAGCTTGTATTTCAGAGAAGTGCCCCACTTGTATTTGTATGGTGCAAAATACATCTGTCCTGGTTTCAGCTGGGATAGAGTTAATTTTCTTTTTAGAGGCTGCTGTTTCATATGTAATATGAAAGGAACGTTAATAACGCATATTGTTTCAGTTGTTGCTAGGTGGTGTTTGTACTATTCAAGGACTTTTTTTCAGCTTTCCATAGAAGCTGAGAAGGAGCAGAGAGAGAACAATGGAATGGTCAATGGAATATTCCATACCATAGATGTCATGGTATATAAATGGTGGTTGGCTGAGGGGTGGGAATTCTGCTCAGGATGGACTGGGCAACCAGTTCACTGTGTGGTGA
>VXBO01003545.1:444644-488399 GCA_013400135.1 Rhinoptilus africanus | reverse complement strand
AAACTGATTACTCAGATTTAACCTTTCTTCTTACATCTTTACACAGACTCAGCTAAAAAGTAGTGACAGCTCTCCTCCATTTCCCTCGGCTAGCCTTCATTTGAATTATTAAAACAGTAGACTGTAAGAGGCATCCACACAGCCCCAGTAAAACAAACTAAGTGAAAGTTAAACTCTCTTCCTCTGCAATGCAAGAAATACCCCCTTCCCCCAATCAAATCCCACCACAAGCAGTCAATGACGATATGAAGGACAACTGGCTAAAGTTAAACTCAATCAGAAATACATATAGACACTGAAAGAAGCTTCAAAGAACTTGTTCTTCCTCAATCATCTATTAAAACTCTATAAACTTCATGTCTTTCATGAGGCAGCAAGTTCACCCTGGATTTCCAGCTCAACAAGCTTAAGTACACACATACAAACACAAAAAAAGGAAATGGTCTCTTGTTTTATCTATTTGAAATCTGTCACCTTTCAAATTTCATCGGTATTTTTCAAGCTACTATGAGAGGCATAAAACACAACAAGATTTGTCTTTATTTGTCTTTACATCTTAGATGATTTTTCTATTTCACTTACTCTCCAAGTTGTTAGGACTGGAACAATGTTCCAAGAAAATTAAAAGTCTATTTCTAGTATTTAATTAGACTCTGTAAACTCCATTTAATAGATGCTCTAATAATGATGTTGTGTGCTTTGAATAAGGCTGGCACTGCTTTTAATAGCATTCAGGATTTGGAACTGCTTACCTGCAGTGTCACATCACTGTTCAGAGAATAAGGTATGTCACATTATGAAATAAAGTGTTTTAAATAAAACAACTAAGTAATGGGGTTTTATGTCCAATATGTAACTAAAAACCAGAAGATGAAAAGGAGTATGAAAACACTCAACACACCTATCTAGAATTACCAGGAAAATTGACTCACTGACAGGATGTGATGTGGGTTGCAGGATTAGATGGAACGTCAACAGACAGAATAAATCAAATTATTGTTTTTCCCAAAATACATTTTAAATTGCTCTAATAAATTACGTATCTTCAATGGCTGTAAAGATTACAATACATACCCTGATTACAACCTATAGAAAAAAATGCATCCTTTTGCTTTTTCTTGAGATTGTTTTAGGATTTCTGCGGTTACGCAGCGAGAAGCAAGCTTTGGTTTCCTCACAAAGTTAAAAGTCTTTATGATGATGAACAGGAATTTATACTTCCTAGTAGTTTTAAGAGGCACGCCAAAAAAAGAAGGAAAAAGAAAATAGAAACAAACAGGCTACACTTTATACATTTAATTTACACTAACAGTAGTCGCATAAATTAGTAGTGCAGAAATGTATCACTAGATTGAAGCTTAAAGATAATTCCATGAATACCTGTACATATACTTTAATATGGTCATGACAAATGTGTATTTGAATACACCTTCAAAACTGCTTACTTCTAAGATTTGAAATAACATGAAATGATTAAGACTAACATATACTGTTAAAAGAATATTGCGTAACATCAAGGACATACAAACTTACTCAATGGATCATTTTTCTCACATAGAAGGATGTATCGACAGTACCTCAAACTGATTTTCCGACCTTTCCATACTTCATGTGATCAAGAAAATATAAACTTGTGGTCAAAATTATAACATGTACACATATCAAATAAAGTGAAAGTTTTGTTTCTTGAAAGCACTCTTAACAGTATTACACAAACTGCAAATCCTTTAGTTTTTGAGCATTAATGATCACTGGTTTAAAAGCAAGAACAATTATAAGATGCATTCCCTTGGTGGAAGCTTTAACTTGTTATGGCCTGCTACGTGGCAAATGTTATGTCAGGAATTGATGCAAGTAATATTTAATGCCAGAATTAACTAGTATCTTAGCCAAGACTGTTGTCAAATTAAAGCCACAACCAGAATTATAAACACATCTGGATTAAGGTTAAAATTTTATGTAATAGGCCTTATTACAGATATGTCTAGGCAGTAATATTGAACAATTTTGGGTCATGAGTGGTTAAGGACTATTCTCCTAATGGTGCATGGGCAAGAACTCATGTCTTCCTTGAAGCCTTTCATTGAACAGAGCATAGTGTAAGAAGCAACTGCAGTTCTATCCTAACTTCCTACACAATTAACAATAATTTAGCATTAGTATAAAGTTACAAAGAAACATGGCAACTATTTCAGTTAATTCTCCCACACATGTTGTTGAGGGCCATTACTTGCTC
The DNA here is from genome assembly GCA_013400135.1 of Rhinoptilus africanus. Classification (NCBI taxonomy): domain Eukaryota; kingdom Metazoa; phylum Chordata; class Aves; order Charadriiformes; family Glareolidae; genus Rhinoptilus; species Rhinoptilus africanus. Next base: position 486,163 of record VXBO01003545.1, on the reverse strand, counting down.
ATCTTTAAAAAGATTAAAGAACCATTTAAAATACCATCCTTTTCCATATAATTTAAAATGGCAATGGTGCTTCCTTACGATCTTTTAGAACAAGCTTTATGTAATAGCAACAAAATAAGTTATTACAACCATGTAAAACATTTGAAGGTCCTACCATGCGTTCTACTAATCTGAAAAAGATATGCTTAGTTAGAACCACATCCATCACCAAATTCAAGTGATTAAAAATTTAATGCATTGGCTAAATCATAATGCTTAGAATAGAAGACATTGCTTCAGTTTCTTAACTGTTTCTAAAGATGCATCAGGCTGTCCACACTGATTTTGTGTCCATTGCAAAAAAATTCACATCACATTGCGTAAGGACATAAAAGAGAAAAAAGGCACAAACACATCTCACATCCTTCTAGGAATCCTAGATTTTTGCTTTGTAGCATCAAGTAGGAGCCTGTCACAGAATTTATAAGAGCAGTGGCTCACAAGGAACTATTTAAGCTTCTGTGGCTTGAGAGAATGTCTTTTGGGTTTTCCAAATGGCTTTTCAGCATGCTAGCATGTTGATTCTGAATCACAGAATCTCAGAATGGTTGAGGCTGGAAGGGAGCTCTGGAGGACATCTAGTCCAAATCCCATGCTCAAGTAGGGCTGCCTACATACCCATGTCCAAGCAGCTTTTGACTATCCCCAAGAGTCAAAATGGAATGGGGACTCCACAACATCTCTTGACAACCTGTGCTAGTGCTTTGTGACCCTCACCCTTTCCTGATGTTCAGATGGGAGCCTAGTGTGTTTCAGTTTGTGCCCATTGCCTCTGGTCCTCTCACTGGGCACCACTGGAAAGCGCCTCGCTGCTTCTTCCATCCAGTCTCCCTTCAGATATTTATATAGGTTGGTGACATCACCCCCGAGCCTTTCCTCCTCTAGCCTGAACAGACCCAGCTCTCAGCCTTTTCCCCCCCTCATACTAGATGCACCAGTCCCTTAATCATTCTAGTGGCCCTTTGCTGGACTCTGACCAGCAGCTCCATGTCTCCTTCTGTACTAGAGATCCCACAACTGGACACAGTACTCCAGGTGTGGCCTTACCTGTAGACGGGAAGGATCACCTCCCTTGACTTGCTGGCAACACTTTTCCTAAAGCAGCCCAGGATACTATTTCAGACGGGAAGGATCACCGTATCATTGCTGAACTCCCTGTACTCTTTGAATTCAAAGCTTATCTAGGAGAACCCTCATGTTTATGAGGGTAGACACCGAGACCCTTATGAGATGTTCAGAGATTGTACTCTCTTCCATCTGATTAAATGAAGGGTGAAGCATCACCATCACATTATTTTGGTTTCCATAACGTGACAAAAATTAACAGATGTGTGAAGAATCTCCCTGAGTCTACAAGGTGGCCACTAATATCGCTAAAGCTGAATGAGACCCAGCCCTAATCAATACTTGCTTGTACCCTGACCAACTTGGACAAGATCCTTAACTGAATATGTGGTTAAAAGAAGCTGTGTTGAAGTGGCTAGTGCTTTGGGCTTTTTCCCAAAAAAACTCCTTTAGGATTTTTAGGAAGCCTCCTAAAGGACTCTTACACAGTTAATGTCAAAAGGCAAAGCCCACAATACACCAAAAATATACAGCAAAGCTTCAGTTCAGGATGCATGCAGTTATGGACAAGACTCTGGCAACACAGCATCTTGAATATTGACCTGGGAAAACCCTAAGTATTTAGGATCCTCTGAAACACAGTATTCGTTCTTATAAGTAGTGAGATACGGTTATAAGGAGTGAGCAGTGGTCATAAGGCAAGAAATAACAGAGACTAAATAGAAGAAAGAGTTCCAAGAGACAGTTTTGTTGTGCACTGAGAAGACAAAGACATTTACAATATAAGCATGGCCTCAAAGTATTAAGTTTCCTTCCCAGAAAACGATTCATATTTGCAATTGGTAAAATAAAGGTATCTGAAGAGTCAGTTAACAACAAATCAATAGCATTTTTCACAATTCCAGTGTCTTACGTGCATATGCAGACCTAAGCATCACATAAAAGTAAGAAATTCAGTGCCGACTACCTATGAAGCAATCAACTGTAGAAATGGATTTACATCCACAAAAGCAAACATGACATTGTTTGCCTAAAAGCAACGAATAGTATAATACGCCATATAACACTTTCAATCTACTTCAAAGCATTAAAACCAAAAATACTCTTTAGTTTTCTACAATAATGATTAACCAGAAGAAGCTCTTACAGTCAAGGACAGCAAAATTTCAGAAATTTACATTTGTTAATTCATAGTGTATTCCTAGAGTGTAGTGTTGTATCCCACTTCCTCATAGACTCATTCATTCCACACTTAGCTGGGTACAACGTACTTTCAGTCTTCCAGAAAGTGCAAACAGAAATCTTTGTACTTCCCAAAAAACGGAACACTTTCTGTATTTTCTGGTCCTTAAATATGTCCAAAAGTTAGCCTGCTTTATCTACCTATTTTTCCTAAAAACAAGTAAAGGAAAAATAAGATGGCATACTGACACTGACAAATCAAAACAGGTACTCATGACTTTCATCCACGCAGTTAACCTTTTGCATAATCATCATAGGCTAGGCTCTGTTCTAGTTTAATTCCGAAGCAATAGGCACTGCATGTGCTGCACAGCCACAGAAATAGCTCTTGAAGATGGCATTCTTCATCCCTCTGAATTAAAAATTCTGTATCTTTTTCTGAATGCAAAGCAGTTCACCAGCTGTGGGTTGGTTTTGGTTTTTTTTTTCCATTATGTCAGAGTACAAGAGTCAATCTCAGAGGAACACAACTCCAGATTGCAAGCTTCAGGTAGCAAAGATCCCTCTTGCTACAAAATAAGAATCTTCCCACATAATGAAGCGTGTAGTGAAAGTGGCAAATCAGTTTGTGTTGAGTAAACCAAGTGAAGTAGAGAAGTTAAATGATCAGCTCTAATGATCAAAAGGCAGCAATATACTGAAGAGCACTGCATTTAAATTACAAGATCTAACAGTAACTCTACACAGACCTAATCTAACTGAAATACCGCTTCATTCCTTTTCTTCATCCCAGCCTCAACATACTCATATTCTTAAGAATTAACACTCGTGGTTGAGGTGAAAAGTGCAAGTATTTATTTTTTAATTGCATACATATATTAACTTTCATAACAAATTTAGGATGATATATAAATATACAAGAGTATAACCTTAATAAAATAGCTTAGGGAATTAGAGATACAAGAATTCAAACCTCTTAGTTTAAATTCAAATTTGTAGCATGAATATTTACATAAACTTATTTATATCCAAATTCATTATCATAAGCCAATTCAGAGAAAAGATGACAAATGAGAATTTTATAAATTTGCTGAAAAAGTAACTACCAATTTGTGATTCGAGAGTGCATAAGACGTATGGTAAGATTAAGGCATTTTCAAATCAGGAACAGACTTTTTTTTTCCTACCAAAAGTCTTCATTATTTAATTGTAACTCAAAGCATATCTTGACTTATCTTTTGCTAACAAAAATAATTCATATAACTGTTTACAGAAAGTTAATTTATTAACTACTGACATGCTAGTGGTTTTTGATACACCTAGATTCTTCCAAGATCTAGCAGTATGTGATAAGATAAAAAAGGATTTAAAACAAAATATTACCCACTTTTCCACAATATGCAGACTCTAGTATACCCTTAAACTGGTTTAAATTGTATAACGTAATTCAGAACCTCAACAAACTATTTTTCCTAAAAGCAAAACTACTTTGTTCTTTACATACAAGCTACATCTACATTCAACTGATTACCGTTGCTCCTATTGACAAGCCTGAGGTAGCTTAAAACTATCCACTTTGGTAACAGTTCAACCGCTGCTCAGAGAAAATACCTAAATTGAGGTTTTATAGTCTCATCTCGTCCACACCTCCTTCCCTGAACACTACACAACTTTTACAATAGCTTCGAACTAGGCAGATTGACAGTTTTACAGATAACTTGGGCAAATTTATGTACACTTTACTCACGTATCTGACAACAAATCACAGAATCACAGAATCATAGGGTTGGAAGGGACCTTAGTAGATCATCTAGTCCAACCCCCCTGCCAGAGCAGGGCCACCTTAGAGCAGGTGGCACAGGAACGTGTCCAGGCGGGTTTTGAATGTCTCCAGAGATGGAGACTCCACCACCTCCCTGGGCAGCCTGTTTATAAATACAGTTTATAAATACAGTTTATAATATCAGAATTTTTCTTTTAACTCTGATTGACAGCCCTCATCCTGTACTGAGATTCTTAAAGGCACGTGGCTGATCTTGCACATGGGTTCCTCAAGTTGTGTGTTTTTTTTTTTTTTTTAAAGAACTGCATGGATATTCATTAGTACAAAACATGTATAAAAAGTCATCTTTAACAGCATTGGTTCGAGCTAGCTCATTTCACTTTGCACTTAGATGGACCAAAAAAGCTCATGCAATTACAGAACCATAACTGTGGTGACAGTGACCTTCAACTCAAGGTGACAACTTGTCGAATTGCTATTACATTAATCACAGAACTAAACAGTCAAATTCAGAAAACAAATACTCATAGCAACTCATGGATCATGCTGCCCATATGCATAGCTAGAAGGGGGTTGGTTTTGTTTTGTTTTTTACCCCAATAATAAGGCACCAGGAAAAATATTTGCCTACCAAAGCTTTTACACTTTCTCATTCATACAGCTTGATTTTGAATAATTTAGAACTGGTGGAAGTGTGCTATTGTTTCTTCAGTGCTGAACCATCAATTATTAGAATAAGTCATTCTGTGTACTCAGTTGATGATGAATCAGTTCTCTTTTCAGCACAGAAATTCATCTGAACACAACTGTTACACAAATCAGCCATCGTTTCACATTATTTTCCTATTCAGTCACGCTTTCTCTTTGTAAAAGTAAGTTTTTAAAGAATAAATTGGTCTATTTTCAACAGGACCGTTATGAAAATGTCATGTTTAGTAAATAAGAAAAAATGAAATAAGGTATTATTACATGAGTTTATTAAAGAGCATTTTATTCTAGCCAACAAGATGCTGAAAACTTGCTGTGCTGTGTTGCCCTCTTCAGGTCGACAGCACTTGTATTTTCTAGTTCTGCTTGACGAGTCACTGCAATTTCAACTTCTGTCATAAAAACGTTCAGATTTGCAGTTTCAAGTAGCAGCTAACCTTACTTCTATCCCACCTGTGCTTGAAGTACTTTTGATCTAAACCCCTACCGAAATAAACTTTCTTTTTAGCGTCTACTTGTCCCTAACTTTAATACTAATCTTGAAGGACTATCAAAATATCAGCTAGTGCTTGAAAAGATGACTAGAAATCCATCTTCAGCACTGGTGGGCAAGCCTCATGACAAGAGGCTCAAAGAGCTCAATTGATTCAGCTTACCAAAGAAAACTGAAGCTGCTGAAATCACTCCGTAAGTGAACTTGGAGATTAGAAAGTCAGATGACTTTAAAGTGGTGTAAGTGAAAACAAAAATCTAGAAACTGGAGTTGAAGTCAGGTAAATTCAGCCCTGAAAGGCCATGAAGCTTTTCACCCAAAAGAAAAAAGATCTTAAAAACCTACTAGTGCAAAAGGATGGATTCATTATTACTTTACAGGCGGACCCAGCATCTTTCAAAACAATCTGTTTGGATCAGTTTTTGAGTGATTGTCATAACATGGTCTGAACTGTGATGCTGATTTACATATTGTAATGGGGTTTGCAACTGATTATCCGAGCTCTGCCAATTAATGTGGAAATAGGAATAAACCAGCCTTCCATTGCTTGGGAAAGGGCTCTGCTTGGGCTTCTGATTCATATATTGAGCCAGATATTAATAATGTCTTAGAATATTTCATTTCCTCCTCCCACCTTGCTATTTTTAGAGAACAGGACTCGGTAGACATTTAAATCTATTTATACATCTCAGTACTATGACTTTGACATAAGGAGCCAAGATTTAACTGATATATAAGTATGAAGAATTTCACTCACGTTACTAAGGCAGATAAACATAATAACAATTTGTGACTGTATGATTTAATCACAACACCTTAAGGGATTTATGATAGGAAAAATCTTTCAAAGCTAAGGCCTACTATGTAATTAGCCAATAAAATTAATAACCTAATCAAACCCCTTAGAAAATAGAAGCAAAGGAAATGCTCATTGCAGTACCACGGCATGTCCCAGTACCCAAATAAAGGAACAAACAAATAATCCCGGTATCCCCTCTTGGGCTGGCAAACAACAACAGCCAGCCTGCCTTTAGCCAAGTGAGACTCCAAAAAAGCGCAGAAGAACCTGTCATGGATAGTTTTAATGCATTTTCTTTCACATGCTTTTGTAATTTTATCCTCAAGAATTAAATGCTATTTACAACAACTTTAGTTTCTACATACTCATTGAGCAGACTGCAGAGGAAGGGAGGAAGACTGACAGGGACAGAGCAAGCAAGTGGGTGAGCACGACACGGGGAGCAAACAAGGTACCAAAACTCAGGGATGAGTAGAAACTAAAATGCACAACAACCGAGACTCACAGTGCCCCCATCTGCAGTGTCAGACAGCAGGTAGGCTCTACCAACACATAGAGACTCCTCTCCGGTGCCTGAGTAATGTGCCCCATCACAGTGCCTGGAGTCCAGGACGGATGAAAACTTCCTTCCATCTGTCAGCCATATAGTTTGTTCAGTTAGAAAGTGCAAAACCAACTAGTCTTATAAACACGGGGAAAAAGTCCTCAAGCCAAACAGGCTCTAGTACTGTACAAGAAAAGCAGGATTCTTAAACGCATAATAAACTCAAAACATGACTATTATTTTCTCTCTTGCTATTAAAGAGCAAATGAAAAAGGCACTCTATTTAACAGTACTATGAAACAAAGAGGCAAGAAGTTTTCATGCAACTGCCAACTGAAGACACAGAAGCTTACAGCTCTGAAGCGGGGCATTTTTATTTTTTTCATGCATGTAAGTAAAAGTGTCACCAAAATATAATTACTATTTTTAAACCGTCTCTGGTAGAAAGAGTTTCCACTTATGTCAAAGGTTCATCTCGTGCAAGTTCCATACGACACCGTTGAGACTATGACAGCTAATAATAAAATCTCCAAGATCTCCTAGCTAACACTTTAAATGGCAAATGAGTTGATCCTTAGCGATACTCAGTCTTTTTTTTAATCTTCTACAGTAGGTGCCAGGATTCTGGTCCAATCTTAGCTGCTACACTTAAAAGAGGTGGTGGTGGACAAAGGCTTTTAAAATTACACCTGTGGTTAGTTTAGTTCTGACTTACCCAAGTACAACGTTCGTATTTTTACCATCTCTTTCTCCCACACACACCATCAGATTTGGATACCACACGAGATATGATTCATATTATTCTTTAGAAATGTATTTTAATAGATAAGCTTTACAATTGAAAGAGCATTTGAGTTTTGAAAATATCAGGCCTTCAGTGAAAAGCATGTCAGATTACTGTATTGAATGCATTTTTTCTGCAGCAACTTTTCCCAGTCACATATAACTGTTGCTAAATTGGATTTTTCTTCATTGATATAATCTAGTACATTTCGTTGAAGGAAAACAAATACATCCACCTTATACTGCCAAAAAAAAATGTAGGCAGTTCCCATCACAGAATTTCCTTTTAATAATTTTGGGGCAATGGAAGGTATGGAGACTAACAGGAGGAACTCTCCCCACTGAAGGCAATGCTTAGTAATTTCCTCCCATCCACCTGTATATCCTGAAGTATCTAAAAAACACTGTGTGAAAACACACAGGGAATAAACATCCACTGTAACACAAACCCAGGCTAAATTTGCTTTCAGGTATTTATCTAGGGATATGCAAGCAACCAATTAGAATGGAAAACTGACTTCTCCCAGCACTAATGGAAATGAAATGCAATCAGGGTGGGGGTTAAATAAGTCTTAAGAATACTTTTGAATCAATTACTTCAGCATATGCAAGTCTGTCACTAAGTTCTGTAAAACTATGTTAAAACTATGAGAATTAACTGCTTGCTTGGAATCAAATCATAATCTCACCCTTTCTAACACTTTGTGAAAATCCCTTTAAAAACATAGACTTTTGTTGGTTTGTGCACTGATTACTGCTCATCATAAACTAAACAAAAAAAGCTAGAAGCACCTGCATCCACCATCCACTTTTTTAAAAAAGAGGAACATTTCTGAAAATATTTAGAAATATTAAAAGCAGTATTACTGAAAATAACACACACCAACCTCCTTAAAGGTTGTCTCAGTATGATCTGTATTTGTGTTGGGTCTTATAATCTATTTTAGTTATTTTGGGTTTAAACTACAGCAAGTAAGGGTTTCCAATTGAAAAGATAATGAGAATCAAGATAAGTACTACTGGTTAAAGGGATAGACACTACTGAATTAGATTTCTGCTTTGTTTTTTGTTTGTTTGATTTATTTTGTTGTTGTTCTTTCTGTTTTAAAAGCTTTACTAGCATGAAATCATGTGTTACCATAGAAAATTTCCCTTATGGATTAAAGGTCTATACCTTATTCAGACAGCAAAACCTTAATTTCCCAAGCTCATTTACATTATTTCTATTAAAAGACTTTAAAAAACACCACTTATAAGTGAATAAACAAACAGCTTTTACCAAACAAACAAAATGCTGTGAGCAAACTACTTTTTCTGATACAAACTTTTTGATACTTGTACAAGCTTTGCCATCTGCTATGATCTCTGACAAAATAACCGACTTCCGTTCTCAATCTAAGGTTTCACTATGACAGTAAAAGTCTTATATCTAACATTAAAAGTTACTTCAGTCCCATTGCAAGATTGTATAGGTTTGTATAGTCATTAAAACCTGATATAAAGTAGTACCAGACTATTCAGTACGATGAATAAAGGACTTTTATGATAGTTACTGGTGCAAACCTTAAATGTAAATAGACGAAAGTATTTCAAAGACGAAATAGAGCAGAAATGTTTAATTTACTGAGAGGCTACATGAATCCTGTACAAGTTTTTAACCATACTTAATTCCAAACTTCATCATGACCTTAATGCTATAAAAACTAAGAGGGCATTGAAAAATTGTAAGGATTCGAAGAAATATGTTTCCAAATAAACTGCTGAGAAAAACAGAGCACTGGTGTATGAAATCAGAAAAAAAAATATTTAAAGCTAGTTTTGTATTGTAAAACATACAATTAGAAGACAACGGTAAGAACTAGATGCAAGACCTGTGCCATTACTTTCACTTTACACCAACAAGAAAAGAAGCCTACACAGTGGCTGAAGGAAAAGTGTTGCTCCTGAAACATTTGACTTAGACCTTTCAGAGGGCATTTTGCATCCAAAGCAGTCTCACAGTTAGCAGTTATTTTTAATGACAGAATTAGCTTTTTTTAAAACAAACAAACATCATCTATACCAGCCTTAGCACATTCTCAAGTATTACACACGTAAAACACAATGAATGGTAATTACCTGTTAGAATAAATACACTCTGTTTTGTCTTTGCTAACTCATACAACTCAAGCGTCCAGGAAAGATGAACATACAGAGTTTTACCATAATGTTAGAAAAGGGAACGTGTGATTCTGAAAACAGATTATGATATATGACATCTCACTGGAAGAGTCTGGTTAAAGTGGGTTTATTTCATTGTCTCCTACCTGATAAATTCTAAATGGGATGTATCGAAATCCACTATCTTCTGGAGGATACTCCATGAGTTTTCGATTTATTGCCCAAAACTGCTCAAATTTATCTGTAAAGGTAAAATTGGATTTTGTTAATATTAATGACATATATTATTTTTTGGATAAAAGAGGTAAATGAGACAATTGGAACAACATGAAAACTTTTCTTACAGAAGTGTGACCTGTATGAATTTATTTTCCCTGCATTTCTCTTTCCTACTTAGCCTGAAGCCAAAGGTAAGTCATCTGCATTCTCCCATGAAAAAACTGATGCAGCAACTAATCGAACTGAAAGAGAAAGCAACTGGAACTCATACTGCATCTCCCACTGTTAGGGAAACACTGGGACACAAATTATGGATTTCATTACCTCAATTAACAGTGCTGCTTTCTCCCACTCTCGGCTGCTACTGGTCCACACTGTCTCAGTTTGTTAAAAACATCTAATTGTTCTTAACTATAGATGAACAATAGGTGCAAACAAAAACTTAAGCAGTAGAAAAACTTGAGGGGTTTATATTTGGATATGTAAATCTTAAAATGATCTGCAACAATGTATGATATAACCAGAAAATATACTGCCTGTTTCATGACACAGCCTGAAAAGTTTGTTTGAAACACATTTTTGTTAATGTTATCCAAGTAACGAGGTTTAGTAAAGTAGCTCAAGGCAGCACACCATTTCATCCTGTTCAGGCACTACAAGAACTGAACAGTTTATTCCACTTAAAGTGCATTAAGGACAGCACAGGTCTAGAGCAGTAAAGGTTTTTATACATGCAAATCAACTATTCAAATCAAGAAAACAACCAATACCAAAAGTGACAGAAAGGAACTTGAAAAGCTAAGATGAACAAAGCTGCCGCTAGCCTTACTAGAGAAGGCAGCTTTAGAAGAGGAAGAGCAAGGGATGCATTTCCTATCAGGCCCCAACTCTGCAAGACACCAAACACAGCAGATGTTTCTTCAGAAGGAACACACAGTCTCCGACTGTCTCCCCCCAGCACAATGTTTAGCCGAGCCTCAAGAAGCCTGGCAGTATAACTGTTGCAGAATTCAGCCCCCGCAAAGCAAAGTAAAATTCAGAAATCTATTTGCAGAACAAAGGTCCTTCCCACTTCCAAAGCTGCTAGTAGCAATTAAAGAAATCTCAGAAAATTAAAAGAGTCTGAGATTTGCTTCACTCCAGTGTACAGCACAGATGCCTGTCAGTGTGCTAAAGGACAGAGTTAATACATATTGCAGGGTTTACAACCTGTTGCAGGAATTTCCAAGAAACAGTAAACAAACTCCTGCCAGGTATTCAGTAGGAGCGTTTCCTGATACTTATCTCCGAAAGCGCTGAGGTCAGCGCCACCATGCAAGGAGCTGTCTGGACACAGGGTGCTCCCCCCACAGCTCACCCACTGGCAGGCTCTGCAGGTGGCGGTGACAGGGATGGCCCTGGAGCGGACTGTGCCCAAGCAAGCCTGAATTTGGGAACCCCAGCCTACGGAGTCAGAGGTTTACTTTTACAATGTCTGACATAAAGAACAACTTCCCTCATCCTTGGCGACAGCGTTGAGAAGACTGTGTGGACAGGCATCCATCAAGTTATACTTCAGTTACCACCTGACTATGAACTCAGGTGATAAAACTATTAATTACGGTGATACACAAACCAATCAAGACATACTTAAGCTAGTGAGCTTCAGCGGACTCTTAAGTAAGGAATCTACATATTTGGAGACATCCTACCTGAACAAAAATAAAACAAAGATTAACTTCATTTACTTTTTTAATGCTCATATTACAGTAACTAGGGAAGCTGGGTAAACAGCTTACTGTCCTCAAAATTCAATAGAGATGAGCAACACATCTTATGGATCAGAAGAACAAGAAATTCTGAACAAATAACTGACTTATGGTAGGAATTTAAGTATATTGTCCCTTGTGCCATATATGGCAAACCAGTGAATCTCTGAAGGACAAAAATTTAAACAGTGGTAATGTATAGTAAACTTACTTCTATTCTTCATTCCAGCTTCCTCACCTCCCAAATCATGCAGGTAATGTTACTTAAGGCAGGTAAATTTGCAAATCTATACTTCTCAGATTATTCTCTGAACACTCAGACAATACTCAAGACAATCTATTGTTTTATCAAGATGTTTGAATTTCTAATAGTTTCTGTAGTTTCTAAATGTAACAGCAATAAGGCTGCAACAGCTGAATGATGAACTTGTTGCATTTTGTAATCACGTATGTTCTGTCAATCCAGCTGCTATCACAGGGAATGAAAAACTTTCTAGTAAATTAGCTGGACATAATGGGCTCAGACATGTTAAGACACGTCTCATCAGCACAGCACTGTCCGAAGACATCTGAGCTAATTAATTCTCATAACCTTGTATTACTGCCCTTCAAGCATCTTTCCACGCATCCAATACTTTTACTGCAGGAAGCTGAGTTGGGTGTAAGAAAATTAACACAGATTTTTAAAGCAAGCAGCAGGAAAAGGCTATCCACTTTGCATACTGATATATATGACCTGTTAAGAGCTTTTATTAGCACTAGGAGCGTTGGCTGAATGCCAGAATCTGAAAGCTCCAAAATACAAAATCCAAAAATAACTGCTTTTGCAGAACCTTTAAGACTCAAAGCTTAAAGCAAACAAAAACCCCAACACCAGACGACACCCCCTCTCCTCCCCCAATCCCCTTGAAAATACAAGCAAAAGGATCCATCCTTCTCCCATTTGTGTGTGCCAGTACCTCCTATTTATGCAAAACAGAATTAAGGAAGCTATTAATGCTATGATGAGCTATAAGAACTAATTAGTGCTTTGGCTAGACAGGACTTAAAGACAGAAGGTGCTGGCCGGAAGTTTGACAATCAAAACAAAACTGAGTTTTCATCAAGCCAGTAAACAAGGAAGAGTTCTCTGTCAGCAAAACCACTTTACACACTCATCTCCCTCCCCCGTGAAAAGCTTGTGCAGTCTACATGATATCTAAACTCCCGTAACAGTCAAATCCGATTACTTTTGTTTTCCACAATCCACCTGTTTTTAAAAAAGTGCTTGACCAATGTGTTAAAGAGTTTCTGTGTTAGCAAAAAACAGTACTTGCAGAAGGCAGATGTTCATATCCGATAACAATATTTAAAGTAATGGCAATAAGATGTGAACAGAAGTGAGATTAGTGACAGTATAAAAATTTCAGATGACTTTACTTATCATGTTTCTTAAACAAGAGAGGATGGTTGCTATATACCTCTGTCTAAAGTGAAATATAAAAACTTTTCTCTCTGTATTTTACGTCAAAGATCAGAAAGTTAACAATCAAATAATGGAGGAGAGAGCCAGTTGGAAAAAAAGTAAAAATCTATCAGCTAAGTCACTTGTATCTATAAATACTCATTTATTACAAATGCAGACACTGAATGCCCAAACACCAGACAAACAATAGCCTTCAGTAGTACAGAGATGCACAGAATCTAAGGAGAGCTTTGAAAATATCTATTGACATATACAGAAATAGTTTGAGTTGGTAAAACTACAAAGATTTGATGTCATCCATAACAATAACCTCAGTACACAAATTCATTAAGCAATAAATTAAACCTCAAACATAAATTTACAAATACAGTGTGCCACGTAATGCATTAAGGGTTCAGAAATCTTTCACTGAAATTGTTCATGCCTTTAAAGTGCTCTTTAAAACAGTTAAAAAAACCCCCAACAGACTGTTACAGGGAAACACTATTAAAATTGTTGTTTCCTCATTAAGCAAAACTGGTGGTTCTTTAGCAATCATTGAAATGAATACAAACTTATAACTGTTACATTAACAAGTTGTTGTTAAGTCCAGTCATAGTTCGTTGTTAATAGACAGTAACTGCCGAACTTTTTACTACTAAGTAGTGTTAACTAAAGGTTTGTCCAGGATGAAGTTCTGGAGGCTGCGCCTCTTTCCAGGGTAAGACCCGTGGACAATATTCTTCAGACAACCAGAAAAATTAGGGGGTTTTGTGCTAGCATCTTATAGCCATTCTCTGAAACTCAAGTGCTGTCATGCTTCAAACAACTTGAAATTTTGTGTGGACCTTGATGTCAGATGCATCTCTTCTACCCACCTGATACTACAAAAACGGTAACCAGGATGGATCACTGAGAGGGTAAGGGCACTGCTCAAGTGCTTGCAATCAACATATGCATTTCAATGCAGCATAGCTTTAAATCAACATACACAAAGAATATGGGCAATTATTACAGAACAAGAAACTGTATCTACAAGTAACTTGCAATAACTCACAGTGGTCACAGCATATGGGCAGTTAAAATGGAGTAGCCACTGCAGAACAGCGGGCAAAAGAACTAAAAGGCCCCATCCTAATCTTAAAATCTATCAATAGAAATATCTTAATAATACGGAATTATTTTGTTTCTGTATTCGACACTGATGCAACTGCTATCAGAGTACTGACTCCAGAACTGGATATATTTCAAGAAGACTGTGGAGAGGGTTTAAGTAACAGAAGGAATTAATGCAAAAACGAGGGAAAGATTTTTAAAATTTAAAAAGGGAAAAAATGTGAGGGCTTTTACCTTCCAATATCTTTTTAGAAAGTCAAAAAGTGAACAAACAGGTGTAGCCCTCAGGGTAGCACATAGGCACAATTTTTTGTCTGGACTATTCACGGCTTCTTCTTAAAGGCATCTAGTTGTATAAATTTTAAAAAAAATGCTTGTAATTTAATTATATCTCTAGCACTATGCAAGCAATACACATTTGCAGCTTGCATGAAAACATGTCCAATCCTTGAGTTCCACTATCTAATAACCATATGAACCATAGAAATGATGCACAGCTAGAAGTACTTGGGCAGAACCAACCACAGCATTAACTAAGAGACCAAAGACTCTCCAACTGATGCATCAGAACCATTAGGCTGGAAATGCCTTTGGAGGTCAAGCTTTGGAATAAAAGCCTCTGCCCGCCCGCCCACCCCCCCCAAAAAAAAAGCTGTCTACACAAAGTTAGATGAGTTTGCTCAAGGCCTTGCCCAGTCAAGTTTTGACCTCTCCACGGGGTTCCACTCAACCACTTTCACTACCCCCACCCCAATATTCCTAGACTTCCTCCTGCTGCAACTTGTAACCATTTTCTTTTGTAATTGCCCAACTCTACTGCCAATGGAGGCATGTCTGAGAGGAGTCTGACTCCATCTGTTCTATAAGCCTTCCTTCTAGGTAGTGGGCAGCAGCTATGAGATCCATCTTCAGCCTCCTCATCTTCAGGCTGAACAAGGCAATTCCACCACTCTTGTCTAATACAGCATATACTCCAGCCCCTAATCATCCTAGCAGCACTCTGCTGGACTCTCTTCTGTTTGCCAGCATTTCTTCTGTTCTGGGGTGCCAAAGAGGACACAGCATTCCTCGCACAGCTTTACAAGTGCTGAGCCAAGGGAAATAATTACTCACCATCTGGCTATATTCTGGGGGGCACAAGGCATAAATCAGCTCCCTGGATCATCTTAATTTCTTCAACACCACACAACAGACATGTTCAGCTTGTTCTTCACAACTACCCAATTCCACAAAGCTGTTTCCCAGTCAGTCCCTAGCCTGCCCTGATGTATGGGATTTTTCCTGCCCCTGATGCAGGACTTTGCACTTGGATCTGCAAGCTTCAGAAGGCTCCTGGTGGCCTCCAGCTTGTCACGGTCCCTCTGGACAGTAGATATGCCCTCCAGTGTGTCAAACATTCCCTCCAGCTTCTTCTTTCAGTCATAAACAAACTCACTGAGGGTTTAATAACTGGCACACATACAAACAAATAGACTGTACTGTACAGACAGCTACAGCTGTAAGTCAAGGATACGACGTGTATTTTCTTAACATTAAAATAAGTATATTTTCTACTGACTCGTGCTCCAACAAGCATTGCATTTAACTGCTCAAGCCAGAAAGGAGTCTTCTCAAAATTTAGTATCAATTCTACTTCCACATTGTTTCCAAGAAGACTAAGACTCTACATGCAGACGTAGCTCTGCTGACTGTTCAGCAATTTTAACCGATTTTATAAAATGTTAAATTTTGTGTGGTATGCCTCAAGCATGAAGCAGCTTTGTTGATGGAAAGATAAAAATTTTAAACACTTCAAAACTAACTGTAACATGCTATTCAGAAACAATATTTACAGCTGGTTACTCTCATTTCTCAGCTATTTAAAGACCTGTCTCTAAATGACTTTAGGCCATCTAAACTCATTGTTCTTATTCTTGTTTAATAAAAACATAGATAATTATGATTGTCAAGGACTTCAGGAAGACTCCAATACACATTTGACTCTCGCTGACTACTACAGTTCAGTGCCAGCCTTTTGAGAACACAGTTTGAAATACTGGTATGGCACCATTAAAATGTAACATTTTTGTTTTATTCTTTTCTATTTTACACGTTGCTACCACCCACAGTTAAAAAGTTCTCACTGTTAAACACTTCAGTTATTTGGGTATTTTAACAGATCATGGTTAACGATCTAATATAAATCCACAACTGACCTTCAGGCAAGAGTAGCTATCAGATGCGGAGAGATAGGACCTTAGAACTGTTTTCACTTAACATAAGTGACAAATGCTAGCTATAGAAATATGTGGAAGTATTCTGTGTAACAACATTCACCATGAAGGTACATATCTGAAGCAGTCATAATTTTGCCTTGTTATTACACAAAAGTAATTACCTGAAATATGTCCACCGCATGATGTGCCTGTTAATCTTACATACCCTCCAAATTCACATTCAGCTGGCATATTACTATATAATACCACAGGAAAGTAGAGATTGTAATATTTGAAAGTGAAAAACAAATAGGCTTTACTACTTGGCCTGCCCATGCTAAATAAGATGTGGAATCATCGCAAAAGTGAATGTCATGCTAAGTAGCTCAAGTACTAATAATAGTCAAGTACAGTGCTATGGGCCTCAAGGTTGGCTACCTAGGTCTGACACTCCCTTTTTAGTATTATTATTGTGTAAATGACTAAATCATTTCAACTTTGCTTGCTTATATGCACTATAACAAATTTTCAACAGCAGCATTTACAAACAGGGAAGAACTAGGAGAAACTCCCTTATGTACAGTTCGCTGTAAATCCAAGTTTAAAAAAATATTAATTCATGAGCTACACTACAAATTGAGCTATGGATGCAATTCAAGAAAAAAGGGGGTGTATCTCCCCTAATACTATTTGAGATCAGTGTATTTAACACATTTTTATGTTGTAATTTATCCATTAGTTTTTATAGCAAAGTAGTGTTCTGAAGATAAAGAAATAAAAGCATATTGCTTAAATTTTGCAGGTTAAGAGGACATTTTGAAAACTGTATGACAAAGCTGCATTTCCCTCTTCAGACTGTCTGTCAGATATAAAAAGGCCTTTCCCCCTGTTTTCTTTCAATCTACACAAGGGAACCATACCTTACCACCCTTTTTTTTCACTTACTAAACGTACTCACGAAACAGAAGTTTCACTTTAAGTACACCGTTTCCTTAACGCCACCTCCCATTATTTCTAGGTCATCAATTTATCTGGAAAAGGTTCAAGGGAAAAAAAAATCATCAAAATGGACTTTCTTTCCTTTATTCAAATATGAAAATGCATACATGCTACCAAATTTAAGCTTTTTGTGCAGCATAAAAGCAGGTGATCTCAGTAGGCATTATCACTAAAGCTGAAAAGAAAGCTCTGATGACTAAACAAAAACCCGAAACACAGAACACACAGGTTGTGTAGGAATAGAGCAGTAGGGCTTGTTAAAGACTTCCCTGAGTAAGTCAAAGAGAAAAGAACTCCTGATAATTTTACCCATCCTCCAGTTCTCTGGTTCAAGTTCTCTGCTCCAAGTCTAGACAGCCTGGATATTTTAAGACCATCTTTGCCTCTGATTACGCTCTCTTTATATACATGAAAACAGAGAAGCACACCTCCATATAACTGGCTAATCTACTTTGGTTTCCCTGCACTATGCTTTGTCTAAAATAAAGCTTTTCTTAAAAGGTAAGGAACCTTCATATTAATACATCTGCCAAATTCAGGAGTTTGCTAGCAGAAAGTAAATTAGAAACATTTCAAATTGCAAAGTAAAAAACCCTCAACAACTGAAAAAATTTAATTTTTAAAATTAAATCAATTTTTAGAGATAGCTTACTCTGAAATTTAGTTAACATAAAACCCTTGAAACTGCAAGAGGTACATAAATTCGTACTGTCCAATATATATGAGTAGGTTACGTCGTTGGCAGATTACCTGTGCCAAAGATGCAGACACCTCCAAGCTTGCCCCCTCAGGGTTTCACGGCTTTCATTAGACACACGGACATCTAACAGAAGCTGGTGAAAACACTAGAAAGCATTTCTATCTCTACGAACCTATTGCTAAACAACCCCTTCTCAAGGTGGACATTTCAGTATAAAGTAACATTTTGAGTGCTGGGTTACCTTTTGCTTTCCTCCCTTTTCTGCCTTTGTGCAGTTCATGAGACCTTTGAGACCCACCGATTCTCACTGGCCTCACAAATACAGCAGCTCTGCTCTGCACCCTTGTTGAGAGCGGAGCAGAGAAAGACAAGGGGGGGAATTCAGGGTGCCATTGATTCCCCACCTTTGCACTGCGATAAAGGGCTGCTGTGCAAGTAGGCACCAGGCCAGCATGGAGAAGTAGCAAGGCAAAAGTGAGTTTCGGGAGGTAAAAGTTTAGAATCATGATACCTACCCATTCGGGTGGAGCATTAGTTAAATCATTTGTCCAGAAAGGGTAACAAGCCAGTAAACACTGCAGAACTAACCCCAAAGTCTAGATCGTGAACCATTACCAGGAAAAAACACACAACCAATCAAACCCCAGAGAAAAAACCACCACTACCAAAAGAAATTGCTGGGAAGGTTTGCTCTGATGTATCTAATTCATTCTGCAGGTCCAGCCTGTCTGAACCCAGCCCCAGCTCAGCACCAAAACCCCTTGGGTTCCATAATGTCAGCAAGCCCAATGTTTGGTGTACACCATGCCATCTTAACTGCAGAATAAGCAGGTATTGACACTAATTATAAGAAAACTTGATGCATTTCCAGAAATTTTTAACCACCAGCCTTTCTTTTTTTAATCCGCTTTTAACCAATACACCCATTTTCAAAGCTCAAAAGAATTGTTTAATCTTTCTCTACAGATAGCATATGGGAAAATACTACCATTCTGGTAGCCCTACAGGGGGAAAGAAATTTAAAAAAAAAGATGGCTTTGTGATTTACAAAAAATGAACAGCTTGTTTGTTCATTTGTTCTTCTGTTAAATTCCTGGAGATTTTTTAAGTACACATTGCCTAATTTAAGTTTCAAATGACCAGTTAAGATCAGAGGTTTGTTCAGATACCAAAGCATGCTCATCATCTCAGACTGATGTAAAGAACAGCATCGCTCCCATCAGTTCTCTACAAAGAGAAAAAACATACATATATGAAACCTGAGTGGGACATGAATACACAGCACAAAAGAGATGCTGATAATGTGTGACTTTCTTTTTAGCAGTTCAAACATTCCTAAACAGGAATGTGATAACCCAGAAAAAACATGACTTCTGCCCCTCAAAAAACCCAGGACTGGTTTAGATGTGTCTTAGAAAGAAATGTAAGAAAACACAGGCCTGATTCTGTCAGTAAGACAAGAAAGAGATCCCATGCATTAAAAGATAAAATACTGCAGATTCTGAATGTTTGCAGGATTTTTCTGCTTTAATGAAAACACTTCAATATGGCCACTTAACTTTTGGTAAGCCCTACAGTATGAATGAGCATTGCATTCTTTTTCCATAATATTTTCAGTAAAATAATGACTTCATTATATTTTATAATATATAAAGAAGCCTTAAAAATGGCCATGAGTTTTTACTGTGTATTTCCCCCATTCATGTATCAGAAATACCAAGACTAGTCTTCACTGGTTTTAAAGGAAGCCTGTGAAAATTTCAGGCTATGGTTGCTTATATCTCTCCACAACTGATGAAAAGCAGCTGTGTTGAACCTAAAAATCCTTCTTTATCAGAACCATTATATACTGAAGTTATAGATATTAATTCTTTGAACAGGCAAAAAATATAGCTCTCCCCCTAAAAACAGTTGAGATTTCATTTGTTTGATCCTGAGTCATCACTAGGCCCACAGAGCCTTAAGGTCTCAAAGCTGAAAGCCTTTATTTTTTTGCACACAAGAGGCAAGAAAAAAGCCACCTACTTGAAAATCCTCTTTATCCATGATAAAAATGGCCACAACACTATTAAACTAAGAACAGTAGTAACATTTTCCATTAATTCTGACCAGAGAATTTTAACAATTCTTACAAAGGAACAGAGGTCAGTATAGCTATACAGCCTGTCTTTATTGCTTCCCTACCACAATCAGACACCCATGACGCTGGTCAAAACCAGAGCAACACAGACATACCCATCCCAAAGTAGCATTCTAGCTAAGAAATACCTCGTTTATGGACATAAATTGGCTAATTGAAGTCTGAAGAACAAGCAAAGCCACAGCAGAAGCAATGGACAGGAAAGTATGTTTACCTTCCTGATTTGGTACCAGACTGACAGAAAACCAAAAATGGCATGAGGAGGATGTAAAGGTTGTTATAAATACCCACCAGCTGTGACCAGCACAAGATTTTGCCACAAATTCACTATTACAGCTCTTTCCCTAAAACTGAAAAGTTTCTCATGCTATCTGTTTGAGTACTTCCTTCTTAGCAGAAATATTTATCCCAAATTACACTTTAATTGGTAGCTACATTTATCCAAACAAGCAAAATTGGACTTTTTTTCCAAAACCCTAAGTTTAACACATATTCTGTAAGTATTGCTATCACTTGTTAAGCAAATAACACTTCCTATATTTAAGAACTGAAGAAAATTGTTTGAAGCTTCACAAAAAAAAAGACTGCAGATGTATCGTTACTTACAAGGCAGTTAATCACAAATGCTACTTTCTTTTCTTTTTTGTGGTCATTTATTCTGTTTCAAAGAGGTTTAAAATTAATACAACTCAAACGAAAGCCTATAAAAACATACTGAAAGGTACAACATGCTTAAAAAGAGTTTTCTTGGTTTCACAAGCTTTTCTTGTTTCTCTTTTATGAAGAGCTGAGAAATTAAAATTAGCATTTGAAAGCATTCAAAAAAGATTGTTTAAACTTCTCATTTAGGTGTCACATTCCACAGGTGCAATTTCTCTTTAAGTACAGTGAAACCTTCTTGAAACCTTCCTTGCTAGGCAACCTCTGTTCTTCATATTATAAAGCAAGACAGTAAAATTCTGGTTTCTCTACAACTGAAGATACTCTTAGACAAATAATCAACTAAAAGATAGAGCCGAAGATGAGCATTGAAAAAGCACACTGCATACCTGTTCTCTTACCTTACATATTGAGGGTATCGAGGTGCTATAATTTCTGTTTTAAAAAAGAACCTTAATTCATACCATTTCATTGTGTAGTCAACTCTTCTGTCAGTATTACAACTCATGCTCATAACTCATGTTAGAGGTCTTTTAGGTTTAATTTTGAAAAGCATTAAAAAAAAGAGGCCATAAAGTGCACTGCTGGGAACACTTGAGCACCAGGACACTAAAGTGACATGATTTCCTGTTGCAAGAAAGCTAATAATTCTTGAAATAGAAAAAAAATTATGCTGACATAGCATTTTGGTTCTCCCAAACCAAACTGCTTGCAAGATAAATAATATTACTGCAGAATACTTTTTTCACAGAATTATTGAAACTGCAATTTAAATTGACTTGTAACAACGTAAGCTTTAAGGAAACATCTATTTCTATACCAATTCTGTCCTCCAGTGGACCAGAGCTCTTATTTACTGCTAATTCACAAAAATGAATACGTTGTCAGTCAGTTTGCTGACTAATATTTACACAAAACAGCCTCTCAAGAAGTACTTTGAATTGAACCAGATAAAGTGCTATTTCTTACTTGATAAATTTTGCAGGTATGTACGGCATCCCTCAAGATCTTACCACTCAAATGGCAAATTAAGATAAACCCTCGATTTCTAACTCTCCCCCAATTAAATAAACAATAGAAACCAGAGATTCTAATAAGCACTCAATCTTCAAAATTATTAAAGGAGTACCTTTAATATGAAAGGCAGTACCACTAAGCAACAAAAAAAAATTAGAAAACCCACACACTCACTAAATACACACATGAAACCCAAACTAATTTGGAATTCCATTGCCTAGAGCAAACACATGCCTCAAGTCCTCTTGCATTCGAAGCTTCTCCTGTTTCATTTAATTTTCCTTATAAACATATGGGAAGATGTTAATTCTAAAGTGTATATTCTATGTTGAGATACAAAATACTAAACATCTTCATGCTTACAGCTTCCGTAAAATAAATTCACCAGTAATAATATAAATGACAGCTTCAGGAGATATGGAAAACGCATTGAAAGTGGCGTTACCACCCATTTCAGATAGCATTTTCTGAAATACTTACAAAGCTTTTCAACTTGCAGTCCTCTAAGAGCCATGAGAAGAAAGAGGACACACTCTTTCAAAAACAGAAATTATATTTTGCACTGCAATATAGATTCATGCTATCTGTGCAAAGTAGAACACTAATTATTTTAGAACATCCTGTTCTTAATTATTTTGCTGACTTTTTCAAGGCAATACTTATGTATGCAAAAATCTTTCGGAAAGCCATGGAAGAATCAGCAATAAAAAAATAAAGAAATTAAATTTGGCAGAAGGAAAAGTGAAATTATTCTTCTACTGGGCAACTTGTTTGAAAGTCTACCTGTATCTTTTACCTTAAGCATTAACTAGAGGTTAAAGGTAAAAAACCTTTTTTACTTTATAGTCCAAGATCATTAATACTGAACAACACTTACACCCCAGGTGTCTCCCAGATAAAAAACATCAGTTGCATAAAAGTACCCAAGACAAAATTTATCTGTTTATTTTGTTTTGTTATTAGTTTTGGTTTGTTAAAATACAGTCATGACCCAATTTAGTTCCTTAACAACTCAAGTCACATTTGAATTATCACATAAATTGTGACATTAAAACAAATAAATAGATCTAGCTTTTCCATGATATTAGACTGAAATTCTGCAGAATGACATTTCATATCCTGTACCATGACTAAAATTTGAAGAAGTTATTTATTAGCATACTAGACCTAAATATAATTAATACTTGATACACTGTATTTACCATTTTGTAATCCCATCCACAGTTGCTTATGATCCTTTTTTTGCATCTCATTGATGACTTGACTTTTGTGCTTTAAAGCATCTGCTTCTTTTATGCAAGCCATAAAATGAGCTTCAATCACATCCTTAGAATGGCAGTGTAGAAGATCCTTTTCCGGAAAATTCTACAAAGAGAAAAGATAGATCAAGAGAAATAAATGCATCACACACCTTAGAAGATGAAGAATAAATGATAATTTTATCAGATTTGCATTTATACAAAAGGAGGACACTGGAATCTTCTATTTATGGAGGAAGGTAACAACCATTCTCTCGCTCTGCTGACAAGAAAGGTTTTGCAGTGAAAAACACGTCAGGAAAAATAGAAGTTGAATAATTTTCTGTAAAATCAGAAATTACTATAAATCACTCAACCTCAACTGGGTAAGTACATCTAAATGTATCAGTGGATGTATTTAGGGCCTTACATCCAAAATTCAGGAAGAGTTTTAACATGTTTTCAAGCAGATGTTCAATTCTCTGACAATGAAGAGGAGAAAAGGGGGCAAAGTGAGTGACCCAATCCTACTGATGCTCAGTAGCAGTTTAGCACCCATTTCTATGCAGGCCTTCAAAAACTGTTTCCTCTGAGTATCATCATCCACCATGGCATATGTTAACTATGGCATATATGCCATTTACAAACATTTTTCTCAAAGATACTGGAAATCCTCATAAACTCCAACTTTACCTAATACATGTGCCTACTACTACTTTGTGTGACTCGATTCCACTCCTTTTGTTATAAAATAAAAAATAACCCCCTTTTGTTTGGTTAGAGTTGGCACGCTGCATTCAGCGTTGCAGATGCACAGTGACTACACCTCAGGTAACTTTCTTCCCCTTGGTAAATGACAACTACCATTCCCAATTCATTTATTAAGGAATTGTAGTAGCAAATCTTGCTCAAGTGCAAAAAGATTAATTTGGAAATTAACTCATCAGAAGTTCAGCACTGTATAGGTTATAGTTGTTCTTCCTCTAATTTTTCTTTTATCAATTGTTAGTATCACTTGCCATTTGACAATAAGCCAAGCATTCATTATCACAAATTTATTGTCTTTAGTTTTCAAAGGTTTAAAAACCCAGCATGTTTTATCCTCTCCTTATTCATCTTCTTTTCACAGTGGCTTATGACCATGCTGAAGAGTGCAAACCCCCAGAGCCAAACCAGAGTGGCACCATTAGTACTCTCCTTTATAACAAGGGATTGACACATATTTTTATACTTTAATTCTCATCTGTTATTCCACAGGAGGATCCTTCCTCTTAACCCATTACAAATCAGCTATTTTAAAAAGCTTTTCTGAGGGAATGTCAAAACCATTTTGGAAATACAAGTACATATAAAGAGATATTTTTTCAAAGGCTTTTACAGCGTAGTTAACGTGCCACAGTAGGTGCAATATAATGCTGGAAAAACCCATACCTTCCCTCTTCCACATAAAACCAAGAAAAAAAGTGAAGACTTCTTTAAACTACAGGAACTCAAAACATCCAAGAACCACTAAACAGCTGACAATATGAAAGGGAGCTGGGGATTGCCTTACCTGAAGGAAATTCTGAGGACAAGAACGATAGTTTCCTTCCTCATTAGGTTATTGAAAAGAGTTGGAAATTAAATAATGGAATTTCATATAGTGATTCCTCTCTACGACAGTGAACCCAGACTCTAGAAACTGTGGATCAAAAGGATGAGTATCTTCCAAAAATGGGAGTATAAAAGGAAGAGAAGACTGCTAATATCTTTTCCACTGACGTATACATGAGTTTGGTGTTGGACTCACAAAACAAATGCTATTGTCACTTAGGACTGATGTATGTGAAGCTGACTAGAAATCTAAGGACAGAGACAAAGCTTGTTTCTCATCTGAGGAAGGCCAAGTATACAGACATTAAAGAGAACAGAACAGAAAGGAAAGCACTCCTTCTAGAGCAGACCTCGCTCCCTTTCTCCCATCCAAAGCTGAGTGTCTCAGCATAATTGGGCCCTGTAAAATACTTTCAGAAGTTTAACTTAGTTGCTCAAATAAAAAAGTAAAGTCTGGTAACCTATCCAGAAGAAAAGAACAGTCAGAAATAGCATACTTTGAGATCAAAAAAGTTCTTTACATGCAAGAATTCAAAGTGAGGCACTGGCATCCCTCAAAAAAAGATGAAACAGTGGAATGTACCTAATGCCAAGTAATATAGGAACCTAGAAACTGACTGGTACAGTTGAAAGCTGAAGTTTTAGTTAAACTTATGAAAACAACAGTTTTGTTACACAAATGTCTAAATATTGAACTGCAGCGTCTTTTTTTTGGATATTCCTGTGTTTCTACACATAGGCATCTCCCTGTTGACTTTCTTCGAATTAATTTCAAATTACAGGGAACATCACTCCCTGGGGATGTGTTCCAGAGAACATACACAGTGCGGTCTGCAGAGTAGCAAGGAGATATTTAAAATTGGTCAAAGCAAGCAGAAAGAATCTAACCACAGTAGTACAAAGGTGTGGCATGATTAATTTTCCCAGCTTCTAAGGGATAACACTGTGGAAGACTGGAAAACACTCCTGCAATCTCAGTGCTGTTTACTCTTCTCTTCAGAAGAAAAACATTGACACATTTCTATGCAGTGCTGCAAGAAGAAACTGAAAAACCTAAACATCAAAGTGATAACCTAGGAAACAACACTGCTGCATGTCTACAAGAAGCACATGAAACAGTTTCACCTGCACGAGACTACCACCAGAAAATATGGCATCCCACTGATTTATAAGTTAGGCATAGAATAGTAAGTTTTATACTTAAATATAGAATATGTATGCTTGTATTTTTTTTTAAATTCTATTTGCCTTCTTTCTACTTGAGGAAACAGTGATCAAATGTAAGTAACTTTTTTTCTGTTCCCTGAAGAAAAAGACAATGGTAAACAAGCTGGTAGTCACCCCGTCTATACAACTATGAGATCTGCAGAAAGTTTTAAGAGATTCCATAAGCAGCTTTAATTCAAGTACTGTTGGTGATGCCTTACTACCTCCATGTGCTTATCTCTGAAAGAAAAGTTATTAAGTGTTGACTCCGATTTTCTTAGAAAACTCAAGTAGCACTGGTTTTCTTTCACACACCAGTAGACGCTTGCAGCATGAACTTGGTCATAAAGAAGTAGGTATCATCTGTACAGACAAAAGCACTAAATGACTTCTCGCATTAAACTGTTCCAAAAACATGGTAGGCAATTTCAACAGTCTGGTTTCGTAAGTCCATTCCACCCATATTTATCTATCAGTTCTAGTTCACAAAACATCTGCTTATACTGTGACAGTCTAGTTGCATTAGGCTACGTGTACAGAAAATTATACCAATAACAGGGCATCAAAACCCATAAGGAACATATCCAGTGGCAGGGGGAGCATCCATATATTTATGTTTAGTTATCAGCAGTGGTCGTCTTTTCCAAAAAAGATTAATTTTAAAAAAACCCCTCATTTATACTTCTGCCTTCCACAATGTCTCCTAGCAGTTCCACAATTTATCCATGTATCCATGCACATGGAAAAGTACTTCCTTTTCGCTCCACCTGACACAATTTTTTGCTAAGAAAACCAAGATGACAGCTGTTACAGAAAAATAGATGCAGTCTCTCCTCCTCTACATCAGGTCACGGGTGGAGAGGCAGGCACCAGCAGATAAGGGCTTCATCAGAGGGAGAACATTAGCCTTTCCCTGATTTCCTTTGCTCCAATGAACAGCGCTACCACTTCCAGAGCAGTTCATCACCTCCTATTTACTGCCCAAAATCTGGAGAGTTGGTTACTATGCTGAGAACATGAATGCTGCTAAGCACACTGCAGAGCAGCACGAGATGAATTTAACAGGAAGGGATAGAGTTTCCCTCCTCCCCGTAAAGCCACACCTGGGTAACAAAAGCAACTTCCCAGACTACGGCTTCTCATGATTCTCAGACCTTAGTACTCTGTTCAAGCTCGTCCTTCTATGACTATTTGAGGCAACTGTATTTCAACTTTACTAGACATAAATGCATGCTATTTTATTGCATACCCAAAGTACAAATGAATAAACTGTTTCTTCAAAGCAAACAATAAGCATATTTATTATTTTGTCTGCATACACAGGAGGACAATTACAAGTTTCTGTCAACTTGCAAACTTCTGCTGAACAGAAATAAAACCTTTTTCTTGCTTTTAACTTTAAACAAAGAAAATTGATGGGGGAAAAAAGTTAAAACACACTCTTTACAGATGTTCAAGATAGATGTTGTTGACCACATGCTTTGATAAAAGAAATGAGAAAGTCATGACAGCAAAAGTTAACCTCTCAAAAAAATTTAACACTGTTAAATTAAGCCAAATAAAAGTTATAGCTCTTTGAAGAACAACAATACACAAATGAAAAGAATAATCCAGGCAGGAATCCCACACCTAAATGATTTAGCTGTAAGAAACTAACGTGAAAATATTTTCAGTATTTTGACATACTTTGATATATTTCAGTTATGTTTTGCCTTTAAAGATCAAGAGGGTCTTATTTAAATAAACTTTCAGATTACATCAAAAACAGGAAGAGAGATTAAGCAGGTGCTTAATCCAAGGTGTTATATTTTTAAAAACTAAGTTACATCAGCTTTTAAAATAATACTGCCTTAGCAGTAAAATATTTCTGCTGATCTTTAACGTACACCTTTGAGAAAAAGCTAAATTAGCTGATCTTTTGGCAAGTAGCAATATAAAGACATTAAAGTCAGTTTACATTACTACATGAAATTGGAAAGCACTGTAGTGCTGCAACTTATTTCTCAAGATGGCTCTACTTTGGAATGGCAACATCCATACACTGTCACTGTTAATCTCCCAGAGCTCTCAGAATGTGTAACAATTAAATCATGATTTATGAAACTAGACGCCCTACAGTTTCTTCAAAACACTCTGGAAGTTTCTTCATCTCCGCTCTCTCTGACACGTATCAGACAGAAGTGTAGCAATTACACTTCAGTGGTTTCAGAAACATCCCCGTCTTCAGATTCATTCATTCAGTCAGTCAATCACTTTAAAAATTTCAACATGTGGGTATACATATCATAAGAATATATGATTTCAGTGCACACTTCCAAAAAGAATTAGACAACTACTGTTAGCAATACCTTTTCTAAAACACCTTCAAGAGAAGAACTGTTTGAATTAAAGTGTTCAACACAACTGCTTTCCAGTATGCTTCTCATTTCATCTCAAAGCTCACACACTAAAGTCAAGACTATTAACCTAGCATTTTCTTTTGGATCAGTTTTCCTGTTGCATTGTTTCTTTTACAATGGATAAATTAAATACCATGATTTCTACTTGTGATTTTGACTTCAAAACATACCTGGGATTACCACCTCAATACATTACAGAGTATAAAAGAATCCTGCACCAAAGCTAACCCTGCACAAATGCTCTTCTGAGCAAAGATCAGTAGTGCTATGAAGTCATACCTAATGGTTTTACAATGTGTAATCAAAATGATGTGTCTCCTTTGACTAAGCTGTCACAAGACCAAACTCATTTCACTCAGTTCTCTGCAGGGGACCCACATAAAATACAACAGCACACCCTGACTTCAAGGATTTTTACAGTATCTTGTATCTATGTTAATAGGCCTAAAAGAACGAGCAGTTCTCAATCTGCCCAATCTTCAGTCAACTCAAGATGACTGAATTAAAAACAGTAAGTCTCATAACTTACTCTTGAAGAACAATTTTGGATTTTCAGATTATAAACAGAATCATTTTCTAAGGAAGGTCATTTGAAAGCACATACAACCTCATGTAAATTAACAAAAAACTTTAGATGATACCTGAATAATGAAGATTCGTGCCTTCAAGTCATACCATTCACTTATTTACATAGTTTCCAAATTTCATGTAATCCCAAACTCACTTGTTCTTAACTAAAGGTGTATTTCAGTCTTACCTTGAAATGCACTGTGATGCTCCAAGGAAGGGCTGTATTCGATGCATGAAGATCAAATAGCAAACCAATTGGGTAATGCCTAAAAATTGAGATATATTAAATGAACATAAACACCGTGCATTTAATTCTACACGTGACAGTTAACATACTTGCATTTACATGAAAAAAACCTAGCTGTTTGACTCATACAATTGCTTTTTCAGAAAAGTTATATAGGCAGGTATATACGACTGACAGTTTATGGCAGAATCAAGTCTGGAATTCACATGTTCAACATGTAGACTAGTGGTAAGCTGTGCCCATGAAACACTGCTGGTTTTGCAACAACATAAGTTGTTCTGTAGAATACTTCAAAACAGTATTTTTAGTTAAAAAGCTTGATAATGGTAGGAATAGCTGGTCTGACAGAAAAGTATACATGCTTTCAGATATTTAAATGCCATAGGTTTGTACCATGCTGACCCTTAACATCTCTTCCCTCTCCCACCTGCCTGATGTCATTGTGGAGAATAAGTAAAAAAATGACTTATCCTGAAAGAGGATAGATCAAGAGGAACTCTGTATCTATACCATCAAATGAAATAGAATGGAAGGGGAGAAAAAAAGATTAATTGGAGTTTTGTATTTCAGTGGTATTCTGGATTAAAGGAGTTACACAAAGAAGCTGCTTCCTCCAAACAGTCACTTCTGTCTTATAGCTTTGTCTCCTTTAAATTCATTAGAAGATACAGCCTCCAGCAATATAAGGAATATATATCGCATACACAGAACCTCCACAGGCATTCTAAAAAGAGCTTTCTGCAGTTTCCTCACAGGCAGACACTGGCAAGATTTGATAAAATGAAGTTTTTGCATTCAGCATACCAAGCTCCATTCTCTTATCTTTCAAAAATTTTAACTAAGAGAGCCTTACTAGCTTTCCATCCTTTTACTTAACTGTAAACTCAATAGCTCCACTGAATTAAATGTGACTGGTCACAGGACACAGAGCCAAGCACGTACAGAAGTTCTGACAGTCCAGAGCTCAATAACCGAGAGCATTGCTCTAAAAAGCACCTTTGCCACGCCAATTTCCTGACCTGCTAAACTCTCACACAGCAGTGCTTTAGCACCCTCTGCGGGTGAGCTAACCCCAAAGCTAATACAAAGGCACTTCACAAAGGCAAAATAAAGAAAAAAAAACAAAACAGCACTACAATTCTTGAACTTACCTATTGCATTTTTAACTTCTTAAAAGGAAGAATAGGGAAAATATCAAGAAACTATATAGAACTTGTTTTCCTGATGTCCTGGTTTGAAGTAAAACAGAATCAATTTTCTGATTTGTAATTTTACTTTTTAGCTGGGCCTCGTCTAACTGACTAAACTCTGAAATTAACAGCGTATTGTTCAGGCACTGTTCACTCTCAGAGTGGTAAGACCTGATTATACCAAGGAATGGCATGCACAGAGGCTCTTGCTTATAACAACCAAGGTCAGGTAACTTATCCATTTGCCCCATTAGAGGGTAGGAGAAGCGCAGAGGGGTCACACCTATAGGGAGGAGTGGACAGGACAGGTGACCCAAAACTGGCCAACAGGGTATTCCATCCCATCTGCATCACGCTTAGTATAAAAGCTGAGGGATCAAAGGGGCAAGTCTCTTGCTCTCTTTCTTCGATGGCCCAGGTCTGAGGAGGACCCTGCCTGTTCCTCTGCCTTTGATCAGGATGATCTGAGCATTCCAGACTATAGTTCCGGAATTCAGCTTGGGTTTGTTGCTGACTCCAGTCTGGGACTTTCCCTGTGTCTGCTGGCTGATGCTATCGTCATTCTGGGAGCTGGATGCAATTTTCTATATGTTGTATACTTTAAAAAAAATGTTTATTATTCTATTATTATATACCATTTCCTTATTTGTTATTATTTTCATTGAAGTAGTTTAGTTCTTTTTCTCCTTATCTCTTCCTCTGCTCTCTTTGGAGAGAGGGAGGGGAGAGCCATCTGTCATTCTGATAGGCCAATCCTGCCAAAACCAGGACACCTGACAAAGGGAATAAAGAATACAGATAATACACACCCAGATTTATCCTGATTGACTGCTAACGCTCAAGTTTTTACCACTAATACTGTTTATTACTAACTGCCAATTGTGTCTTGAGCACTTCAACAAGAACTCAGCATGAGTTCCATGAAGCAGTGGTTTTCCAGATGAGCTCAGTAACAAAAAAATCAGATTTCCTTAGATAAGTAGATGAACATGAACAATAACTCTCAGTTACTTTTGATTTATACAACAAAATAGATAGCTACAAAAAAAAAAGAGAAAAGCATCAGTTCTTGGCCTACCTGTTTTCTACCCACTGTACATTACAAAATAAAGTTCATGTCCTCAAGCTTTCTTCAGTAAAATTTTTGTGCTTTGCACAGTTGATATTTGGGTTTTATTTTGGAAGAGAACAACCTTAAATCATTTTTTTCCATAGCAGAACACATGAGATTAATGAAGACAGTGGACCATGAAAGAAATATTTTTCTATTCAGAAGTGTAGCCTTCCATTGAGAGTAAAGGTCACAACAGGAGTGAAGCAATCCTGAGATATAAGACATGTCCTGCTTCAAATTCCAGTTCTCTCACACTGGCATTTAATCTGAAGCCAAGAGAAGTCATAAGTAACGCCTGTACATAATGCTATGTTTTATTTACATTTGAGATATAGTTACAAGCATTTTTTAAAGAGTCTGGGAACAATAGCACTCCATATAACAATACTAAAGCTATTCTTTATATTTGCTTCATAATAAAGCCTGATTTCTTAACCAGGATAAAGAACTAAGGGAAGCACAAAGAGAGAAGTTGAGAAGAAAATAGGTTTTGTCGTTCTGTACATGGAATAACCTCCCCCAACATTCCCTCACTACATTCTTAGGCATGTATCTACCTTGTGCTATGAGCCAGTATTCCCTCACTAAAGATCTTGCTTCCAGGGGTACTGCTGCAATGACAGTTCTGAATTTCTACTTGAAAAGTAGGCATTGCAATGAAAGAAATATACAAATGCCCTCTAGAACCTACAGTAACCAACAGAATGAAAAAAAAAAACCCAAAATTCAATAACTCAGGAGAGCCTTTAAAGATTTGCCCCCCTAGAAAGAAAACACAGAGAACAACACCTAGGGGAAACATCCAGCCCAGAAAGGTATTATTTTGAAAGAATATTATTAGATTGTTGAAATCAAACTGGTCTTAAGTAGAGTGGGAGCCAAGGACAGGCAGACTGTGCAGAACTTTCTCAAAGGAAATAATGAGAGAAATACCAAAGAAAAAATGTCTAAGAGACCACTTTTTTTTTTTTTTACTAATTGCTAGACTAATGATGGGTTCTGGAAAGTCTTTTTAACAGCACTTCGACTTCCAGTCATTTTCAATTTATTACTGCTTCTATTATTTTACAGAAGGTGGTTTCAGAGCACGAGATAAGTCCTGGAAAACACCACATTAAGTACTTAAAATCTTTTTGAAAGTGACAGATGGACAGTAAGGAAAATTAATTACTACTTTTCTAACAATTTCTTTCTTAACCCAGGACAGAAAGTGACAGTATGAGCTGGTACCTTGCCTTCAGACCAGAATAATTTAGTGAATTAATTCAGTAAGACATGTCATATGAACTGATAATTCCAGGACAAAAAAAAAATCCTATACACCAGAACTGTTTGGGGTACTATGTATATGAAGTGGCCAAAATCCGGTGTTTAGGTATTTTTAATGAACAAGTGTCTCATTGAGGGAAATTTTGGCTGCATTGGAAAATAGTTGCACCTTTTCATTTAGTAGTCAGTAAGAAATAAATTGTTCTTAAGCAAACCAGCATTTTTCAAACAATATGTCAGCCATGATTGATCAAATGGTGGTTTGACCTTTTGTCTTCCACTGATTCCTCCTCAGGAAGGGTCAAGCACACATCCAGCTCATACTAGGGAGATACCTATGCAACTACTAGGGCTACAGCACAATCCAGAGAAAGGGGACAGAAACTCTGCTGAAGGCCACATGCAGATGCTCAAATAGGATGGTAACAAGCTATAGGGTGTTGTCCCTTCACATCTGCTGAAGAAACCACCCCGGCACATCAGAGGCTTTCACTCGGGCAGAGCTCAAAAGAGAGAATGCAGCTCTCAAGCTGCTAGAAGAGCCCTCTCCTGAGGGCTGTGTCAAGCAGAGAGAGTTTCCTGGCCAAGAGGAGGTGTGTGTTACTGGAGGAGCCATGTCACCGAGTTAAGAAACTGCAGGAGGTCAGTGGGCTGCACAGCATCAGGGAAGATAAAAAGATTGATGGCATCCTTGCTGAGACCTAGCAGAGATGAGAGCCTGAGCTCCCAACTCCACAGAAAGAGAGTCTGCAGTCACTGGAGTGGTGAATGGAAGCTCACAAGATGAGTTAGACCGGAGCCTTACAACCTCTGTCAAGAGAAGGCAGGACCTTTCTCCACCTGCAGTCAGTGCCTCAGTAGCAGACGAGGGGCTGGAAGCTCTGAGGAAACATCAGAGCAGCCTGAACAGCACATCCACACCAAGAGGTAGCAGTCATAGCAGTAGAAGGCTCCTTCCTATGGGGGGGGGAGAGCCCTCCCCCATCTGCCAATCTCACTTGCTAGTTGTGGAGGTTTGCTGCTTGCTAAGAAGTTGCAGACAGACAGACAAGGTTTGCGAGGGAACCCTTGAGCGTATCAAGAGAGACTATACAGCTCCAGGGGCAAGGTAGCATCTCCACAATTTTTCCACTGAAGGAGAAAGACTCAGAGAGGTACGAATGCTGGTCAAAAACTGCAGGTTAATAACTGTTTTTGCAGCTGATGTGACAACAGGGACTTGGGCTTTACAGCCATAGGACATTCTTTGTGGATAAAGGACTGCTAGAGAGAGAGAGAGAGAGGACTGCCTGCCTTCAGGTTGGTCAGCCTGGTGAGGAGAGCTTTAGACCATAAACAGCGTGGGTGTGAATAACAGCCCACAGACAAGTAGAAATTAATGGACATGGATGGAAAGCAAGTGATGAAACGAGATAGCTACAAGGGAGATCTCAAAATGATAAAAGAAGGTAGAAGAGAGACTACCACAAGTGTGTGTACATAAATGCACAAAGCTTGGGAAACAGGCAGGAGAAACTAAAGCTCTACATGCAGTGACATAACTGTGACAGCGCTGGGCTACCTGGGATACGATGAGACAGCTTGCACAACTGGAATGCCGTTGTGGATGGATGGACACAAGCTGCGCAGGAAAGACAGGCAGGGCAGATGAGGGAAGAGGGTTGTCGTCCATGTGAGGGTGCAGATTAGATGCATGAAACTTAATGGGACAGACAACAGGTTGGTTGAGATTTTGCGGTTCGGGATCAGGGGAGAGAGTAGTAAGCGTAACATCAGTGAGTTTGTTACAGATCACATAATCCAGGTGAGGAGGTAGATAAAGTCTTCTTTAAACAACTCAAGAAGTTTCTGCATCACAGACCCTGGTTCCTGTCAATCTCTGACATCTGCTGGAAAAGCAATGTGGTGGGACACAAGTAGTAAAATTTCTTGATACAGGATGGACCAGAGCTGACTCACAGCTGATTCTGTTACCAACAAGACAAAATAGCTCTGGATGTGATAATCAGTGTCAGCTTTGGCTGTAGTGACCACAAAATGTCAGAGTAGGAGTTTCTGGAGAGACTGATAAAGGAGAGTTGTCTGAGAAGATCTGATCCATTTCTGTTTGTAGTCTCTGATGCTGCACAGTCTGATGACTGCAGCTCCTTAACTTGATGACACAGACCGTCCCCCAGTACACACCTCCTGCAGGCAAGGAGACCATCCTCCCCTGCCCTGGCAACCTCGGTGGGAGGCCCCAGGCTCCTGTAACTCCAGACCTGGAGAGCTGCATCCTCCCCTTCAGGAGCTTGGTCTGAGTGCTGCAGACCATGAAGTTGAAGCTATGTCTCAGATCTTTCTTCCAAACCCTCACTGGAAAAGCAGCTGCAGCTGAAAAGAAATACACTACATCCCAACCAGGTACGAAACCTCACAGACTGTAAGCAATATGACCTCACAGTGCAATACAAATAATTAGAATAAGAAATATTACTAGCAAGTTCTATTTGATTCTGCACAACCTCCGCATCATACATATAGTAAGTACAAACAGAATAATAAAAAGTATTTTCAACATTAAACTTTCTTCTGTTTTTCCACAAACAACATGCTTTCTGTATTATCCTCCTGCTCTTTTGCAGTCTTTGAAACCCAATGGAGTGATTAGTTTAGGAAAAGTACTGACACTGTGCTTGGTAACTCTTTACATGACAAATTGAGTGAAGGCAGAAAGTTAAATAAACTCACCATTTCAGTGGTGTACCTTCATATTCAAACCATATTTCACTAACTTCTTCTTGTCTCATAACTTTCTGGAAGTGTTTCTTCACTTTGTCTGTTACCAGTGTTAAGTAGCTTATCCTTGGCAAAAGCAACTGAAAGAAAAAAATTATAGAAGCTTCAAGTATGCATGAAATTTACTAAATTAATAAAAAACTGTAACAAGTATGCATTTTCATAACCAAAATTCAGTCAGCATTCTTCCCCCCCCCCTTTAAAGTAAGATGTCTTTTAGACAGTTTGCTCATTAATGGTCAATGAAAGGCTATAAAATTATGTACTCAGAAGACGCAGAATAGCAGTATCCAATATATTAACACAAACAAAGTAAAAAAATAAGTTATTCTTTCAATGTGGTGGAGGGAGAAGAATGGAAATTAATTTCTGCTTTTCTGTATTTAAGCAGGCCAAAGAATTAAGTTTTTAACCTTCTTCATATGACCAGATAGGAACATGTTCTAACTTCTTATTGAATATAATGAGCAACTGTTATTAATGAGTTGTTATTTCAAAATGCAAATTCCTACAAAGTCTTTTTTAAAAAAGAATGAAAACTAGCTGCTTAAGGGTTTGTTTTCCAAGTGCATTTTGTATTTCCAATGGCTGGCAATTTGCATTTTCTTTGCATTGGGTTTGCCAATTCAACAGGCTATAGTCAAGGCTGCTATGATTCTTCCACCATTTAACCTTTGCCCAACTACTAAAATTAGAAAGAAAACTGACAGTATTTTATCAGTTGAAACAAGACACCTTCTTAAAGCTTTGTGGTATGCTATCTTTTTTTCCCTCAAGTATAATGTTAGGCCCTATCTGAAACAGAATGCTGTATTATTATTTTTTATTTGCACCTCCCCCCCCCTTTTTTTTAAAAAAAAGTCTCATGCTCAGTAAGACTGGTTAAGCAGACTGCATCAGCGTACTGACTGGTGGCTGTATAGCACGTTTACTTAAGATGAATCAGTCCATAAGCTTTAATGAACAATGCCTTTCAGTATCCCAATGAGAAAAGATTAACCTTCCTGTAAAATAACATCTAGCTTTGGAGCAGGCATTTTAAATTAATCGTATTGATCCTGTAAAGTTACTGTCATTTCCTAATTATTAATAAAATAGATAGGTCTAAGGAATAAATAGAAATAAATTAATTCTTACATATTTAGAGAAAGAGAAACATTTCTTTTCCAGTGCTTCTCGTAATCACTGTCATTCCTTAAACTATTTTCTTTAGAGTATATGGATAATGCTAGGCCTTAAGTGAATGTCTATAGTACAGACATCCCAAACTTTATAAGGATATATTTTGCCTGACAGAAGACTTGATCTCTGCTGCAACATTCTTCCAGAAACTCTCCAAAAATTAGACCACACTTTGAGATATAAATTAGATCATATTTTGGCCATGATACTAGAATTTATCTTTATGAATCTGATATTTATAAACAAAGTGTGGGAAGTAAATAAAGAGTAAGTTCTTATGAAAGAGAATGGATTTGTCTTTTAAACAATGCTGCATTAGGTTATTAATCTGCATACATCTGTGAAAAAAATAAATTTTAGGTCTACACAAAACTGTAAAAGAACAAGACTCACCACTGTCACAGTCATCAAGTCAGTTAACACTTGATCTTTTATGTACCATACAGGGTTTTTTTTCCATCTGTTGCTCTTATTACCGTCATCATATTGTTTTTACCTTCTTTCATGGGAGCCTAATTTATCAGTTTTAAAAGGTAAACAATCTTCTTAAATTCAGTGAAGTCACATACACAACTCAAGTGAGAATTGTTTGGTACCCCAGTGCTTTAAATGACAGTATCATTTTTTTCCTTTATTAACCTCATTCCATATATCTACACTGATTGTTCTTGAGACAATATAGTCCAGGCTATTACAATCAAACACAAATATTTTTGGCAATAATTCCATATTATTTCTGCGTGATATTTGCAGTTAAATTAATGCTGGTATATTATGATAGGAGACCCATTTGGACTGTTGCGAAGGCCAATTTTCAGCATGCTGCATGTGACACAGCCATGCAGGAATTGATAAATATATTAAAGCATTGTTGATTGGAACATTGTTGACATAACCCTTTAAACTGCATAACTAATTTCCTCTGTAAAATATTTTACTTTAGTTTGTAGCGTGGAAGAACAATGCAGTTTCTATTTCAACATAATCGGAAATCACAGAGAATAACCAAACAGCATTTAACTGAATTTAACAGAACACGGCCAGCACTCCCAAGGGGCACCTCTGGAGTACAAAATCCAGCAGTAACCTAATTAAAGGTTAATACAGATTGCCTGTTTTTCAGAGATGCTGAGCATTTGCAGCACCTATTGAACTCTTTTCTTGGTCTTCCCACCTCTTGTACCTCGCTACACTCTTCTCCTTCCATGGGAGATACGAAATAATCCAATTCTATCACTTTTCTAGCTCTAATTACCCTAGCAATTTACAACTATACTAAATCCATTATGCAAGACCTTTAAAAGCATAGTTTAAAGACATTTTCTGTTTGTTATCCCTTTTAACATCCCTTCTCCACCAGTTGTCTACACTTAGTGAAAAACACCAGTTAACACAAAACATTTTTACTCCAAAACCCCTGTAATTTTTAAACGCTGTTACTGAGTACTTCCAGTACTAAATATTTAGGAGAAAAACCCAACTTGAACATATTTAACTATATGCTGGGCTTTAGTCAATCTCTCTGAAGCAGAATCACGTTAAAACCAGAATTCTACACAGCAATTCACTTTCTAGACTATTAGACTTTCACAAGCTTCTCCAACACTTTACCCACGTGGAAAGGAGCCCTCCTCTTCGGCAAAGCCGCGTAACCAGAATGACACCTCCTGCACAAACACTTTTGCTGCTGACTCCTAAGCCATCCGGTGCAGGTCAATGAACCCTTTCACCCTTTGGCTACCCTCAGTGGTATTTCTAGATACTGGGAATGAACGCCCATGATTCAATGATAAGAGTAATGCTTGGTTTAGGGCTGTTATAACTAATTAAGGAAAAAAATCTGATGATCACATGACATGACATACTAATCCAAGTTAAACTCATTCCACTAGTTCAGATTTGCCATTTTTTTTTCTTTTGACAAATAAGTGTGTATTAGAAGACTTTGTGCTAAAGGTTAGAATAATGCTGTGAAAATAAAACACATCCAACAATGCAAGTAATGCGACAACAGCAACCTGAATGCAGGACTAATAAATCACTACATAACAGGCCAAAAGACAGAATGCCTGTCATAAATTACATGACTTGCAGTACTGTAAGTACTGTATGGGCAAATACACAGACAAGGTACTATCTACTGCATGGGCAAATACGCAGACAAGGTAGTATCGCAGTTTTTAATGAATAAACTGAGTGCATATTTAGCATAGATTCAATAGGTACCAATTTAAATAGTACATGAGAGAAAATAACTAACAGGAAAGTGCATGATTTAACACATAAGGAATCACACAGAAGAAAAACCCTGTTTTGATTCAAGTTGTCTGGCAATTGACTCTGCCATGCTGCCTGCTGATCAATGGCAGATGAGTATAATACTTGCTGTTCACTATGCTGCATAACAAAGAAACTTAAATGAAAAACCCCACTTTCAGTTGAGTTTTGTGGCTCAGAAGGAGACACATCTGTCTTGTTCCCTAGAAAGGATGGACGTGTAAGAAGATTCAAGAGAAGTCTAAAGTAGTAGGTGTGTGAATGAATTACCTTTAAGCATCAAGACCAAGAAAGGATTCCTGAAACGTTACGTGAGGGTGGGTGCCTTTCTCTCCAGCAACCAGTTGTGTAAGTTTTCTCCCACTCAGTATACAAAAAAACCCGCTGGCTTAACTCCCTCGATACAGTCAACAGTACACGGTATAAAGCTAAGTAGATGTTTGTGACCTGTTGGGATCAGACTGACCATTGCAACAGTAACAGAGACAAGATAAACAAGTTGCCAAGTCCTAACAATTAAAAAAATACCATTTGAGAACATGAAAAACCCTTAACACCCATATTCTCATCTGAATCCATAAGTCAATGGCCAACAAATAAGATCAGTTCTCCTCATTAAATTAAGAAAACAGAAGTAAATCTCCAAATACATTACCAAGCAGAATAAATCCTAGTAGGCTAGAACATGCCATCCCCAAAATTACACAAACTACACCAGATTGCTTTTGCATGGTGTCTGTTACTATGGTATTTAATCACAATAACCAGGAATGCTTTCCATAGAGGTTAAATGAAATGCGAGGAATTCCTAATGGCCAAGGAAATGCTTGCAATGTTTTTGTGTATATAGAGTACCTCTCCAGCTACCTCCACAGGTTTTGGTGCAGAGCAAAACACTACTTTACACGCAAGACAGATTATAAAAAATTCTAGATGTAACAGGAACTGGACTGGTCTGAATACCAGTGCATCCAAGATGAAGAAACAAAGCATCCTAATGTGGAATGGCTTCACATTGCTCACTATTATAGACATCTTAATAGAACAACCTTTTTGACACTGGGGAAGCTTAAAGAGCAGTCCAGTAAAGGCCATCCCTTGGGCAGAGTATCATTCCAAGACTGCCTTCGGCTGTAATTTTCTTCTTTACACCTGACAAATCTCAGCCAATGAGTACTCTGCTTCCTGTACGCGTTTGATTTCTAACTGTTGTTTGCACCAAGAGACAAACAGTACGGCATTTTAAAATAAAAACTGTAACAATTTTAGGACTAGGGAAAAGTCAGATAGTTCAGCAACAAAAGTAGTTCAACCTAGCCGATCCTAATGATGCTTCCACTCAAAATATAAGCATTTGTAGGAAACAGAGGATTTGACATATCCATTTCCAGTGTAACTCTGCAGAAACCTACAGGACAGTGTTCTACCTGAGCTGCTTAGTCTTGACGTCACTACTCTTTCCAAAAGATAGACAAGCTCACTTTAAGTTAGCTCTGCTATCCCCGTGCAGTGCCATAATGGGATACGCACATGCATCACTCCTGTGCTGTGATGACACACCTAACAGAAAAGGGTCTCCTGCCACACTGCTCACAAACTGCAATCCATCACACAGACCCTGGGTTGTTTTTCTAACCCCTCACCCTCCAGGTCTGTGTGTTCCTCCATCTTCACAATGCAAGTTCCCCAGAGCAGAGGCTTTGTTCCCTTCATAAAACAATGATGCCAGTATTTCCTTCCCATGCGGCCTTCCCATTTATGGAAGGCAGTCTGGAAAACAGACATTATATCTATATTAACAAGTACTGAGGTGGGGTAAGAGCAGACATATAAAGCTGAACAGCTGGTGTTGAGGGCTGGGAATGTTCACTACATACACTTTTTACTTCACTTTCGGGAGTTTTGATGTTTTTTTTACTTCAATTTAGCTCCAGTTTGAGCCCATACACTAAATGCCAGTTAGCAGCTGAAGCATATCCTCTGCTTCAGCTTCACGTGAAAGTGATTCAGCATGTGGGCTATATCAGCTTGTGTGATGCAAACCTGGGCACAGTAAGTGGAAAGGATGAAGACTTACTTCAACAATGCACTCCAGATCTGAACAAAAACACTAATGTAGATGCACTCTGAAACCGTGAGAACTAAACCACAATTTAAAACTTTGATTGCTATTCTACTTTTTACTATTACAAATCCTTGGTTTCTTCAAGAAGCAAAGCTATATATCAGCTCCAACATGACCTGAAAAAGGAAGAAGCTAAAATTTTAGAATTGTGATCTGCGTATAACTAGATTTTCCAGAAACAGAGAATTAAGCCTTGAGAATTTCTGTGTACGCTTCAAAGGGAGTAAATAAAAGAGATCCTACCAGCTTAAAACAATCTCCTTAGCTTAGAAAGTTGACCATACCACGAAGATAACATGGTTTCAGGGTTTCCATGCTGATGTTAAACTGATTGAGACTGCATGTCTCTGTAATTAAACTCATACCTTTCATATAGCTCTTAATCAATATATACATATATATTTTAACTCATATATATAATATATGAAAGAAATTTAAAGCCTCAGACTTCTAGATAGCTCAAATGCATTTGGCAGTAAGTCAACCACGTGAAGTGAAAGGGGTTCTATTTTACCAGTGGTGAAACTAAAACATAGG
>VXBO01003545.1:426034-444631 GCA_013400135.1 Rhinoptilus africanus | reverse complement strand
TAAAACATAGGAAGATGAGCACGATCATTATGGAACGAAAAGCATTAGTGCTTTATTAGGTTTCAAAAACCCACTGAACACACAGGGAAATCAAAAACTGATGATATAAAGAGGCTGTTAAACACAGAAGAAAAAATACTTCTATCCAGTAATATTTTCAAAATGAGTGAGATATGACAAGATTTAAGGATTTCAGAATCATGTAAAAACTCATAGTAGATTTTCCTCCCACGGATCTGTTACATTTCAAATTTATGTTTCACAAAATCAACTAACATTCTCTACTAATCAAACGTCTGTTAGGTGCTGAAAGGATGAAAACTGCTGAGCACATTATAAATGAATAACACATAGTTACAGAAAGCCCTTCCAATTCACAGCTCAAATACATCCATCACCCTAATTTTCATCATCGGCTAGCAATCCAGTTCAGGCACTGTACTGTTAAGACATTATAGTTGCTTTTCCTACATCTGAGCTAGATCTCTCATGGCTGCTTGTAGTTAAAGGAAAGAAAATGAGCAGAAAAAGACCATGAGCAGAAATACTAGAGCCAGTGTTGACTGTGAGTTTGTGTTACACAGGTGACTGATCTTAGTGTTTAAAACTGCACAAAGTTTTGACTGAAGTTATCTCTGTACTAAGGTAACATACAAGTTCTCTCCCTTCTGGTCATTATCCAAGAACACCCAAACTCAACAAGAATACATACAGAGCCTCTTCCTTTTCTTCCTTTTACCCAGTTACTGATTGACTTGACTTTTTTTTTTTAAGATCTTGATTAGCTATGATCAGTTTATCTCAACAAGCTTAAAGTTTTAAGTCTGCTGTGAAGAGAGACAAATCAAACAGAGTGGTCATATGGTTTACTTTCAGAAGGTATGAGGAATAATAAGAAAAAAGGGTTGATTGGGTTTTTTTTCACGACATGTAGCAGCACCCATGATAAGAATGAAGGAATCAATCATAACTACAACATTGGACTATTTGTGACTACCTTCGTTATACTCACATAGTAAGGTTCAGCTTCCCTTTCAGTTATCTCATCCTGATACAGAGTGAAACAGGTTGGTATTCGGCCAAACCACACATCTCGAAGTACATCTTTGTCATCTGTCATTCTTCCAGTGGACAGTGAAGCACATGTAGATCAACTTGTTTCTTCAACTAGAACTGCAACCCCGCTCCCCACAAGAGAAACAAGTCAGTATTTTAGCAAATAAAGTATACCTCATTAAAGGTTCTCCCATAACTACACTTTAGCATGATCGACTCCGTGACAGAGACGTTAAATGGCATCAGTTTGTATGGAAAACGGATCGAGTTAAGGCCTGCAAGTTAACACTTTCCCAATTACAAACACACAGTGAATTATGAGTAAATAAGCATCTTCTAAGACTGCATCACGCCCCAACCGTCGAAGCAAAGAGACCTTTCCCGTTACCGCCTTGCTGTCACCCAGCAGCCCCCACAGCCCCCCGAGGCCCCGGCATTACCGCGGGCGAGCGGCCCGGGACCCGCGGGCAGACGGCACAGCCGGTGTCGCAGACGACCTGGAGAACAGGCAGCGAGGGGGCCGACGAAGAGAGCAGGTCTCTCGCCGGCGGGGCCGCGGGCCGGCCCGGGGAAGGGGGATTCACCAAGGGCCCAGGACGGGGCCCCAGCACCGCCCTCCGCCGCGCTGAGACCTGGGGGCACCGCGCTGGCCCGACGCCCGCCCGCAGGTTGGGGGCGGCGGCCGTCCCAGGGCGCTG
This sequence comes from Rhinoptilus africanus, assembly GCA_013400135.1. Lineage (NCBI taxonomy): Eukaryota > Metazoa > Chordata > Aves > Charadriiformes > Glareolidae > Rhinoptilus > Rhinoptilus africanus. Next base: position 442,877 of record VXBO01003545.1, on the reverse strand, counting down.
GCAGCAGCAGCCCGGCCAGGCCCGGCGGGGTCCGTCTCCCTCTCTCCCTCCCTCCCTCTCCCCGGGGCNGCCGGAAGCCGGAAGCGGGGTGGGTTTGAGGTCTCCGGGCAACGCCATGGCGGTGGGACGGGATGGGTTCTGCAGCCCTTCCCTCCCGACGAGGAGCGGTCGGCCTTGCTCCGTGAGCGGCGGCGGGGCCGGGGGGCTGCAGCTGGGCCGACCCGTCGGCGCTTCGCTCCTGTGAGGCGTCCGCGGTGTCGCTTGGCCGACAGGCGGCGCTTCTGCCCGCGGGCGGGAGCCTGTGGGCGTTAAGGCCGGCAGCGTCGGGTGTTAAATGCTCCTCTGGGGGTGGTGATGGCTGTCTGACCTCGTAAAGACCCTCTTCCCCCCTGCTCTCCGCTCCCGTGCCCTGTGTGGTTGGCGTTACGTCGCCATCGCTGCCACCGGGGACGTCTCCCACCTCCAGCGCCATTGCCCTGCACCGGCCTCTGTCGGCCCAACGGGTGCCAGTCCGCAGCCAATTCCTCTGCATTTTAGGGAACGTGTCCTGCAGTCCTGCCGCTCGGCAAACCCCCACCTCCGAGTCCTACAGCTGTAGGGGCGAACAGCAAGGACATCGCTTCTCAGGCGGGAGGGGACATCATGATTCCGAGGAAGGTCATCGCTTCCTTGCCACTACGTGTCACGCACTCCATGCAGTGAAATGCCGAAGTTAAGACTCAATAGCCTCGGTGACTATGAGCAGGTATTCTTTATTGCAGCGCTGGGCGCAGAGGGGACTGGTCCACCTAATGCGCACCAACCGATTTGGTTGTACAGTTTAAATACATACTATGTATACATACTCACTAGTTTTCCAAGAAATTATTACCTACCTATTCATTAACTCATTATTACATGTTACTGCCCAGTCCCGCGTGCGAGAGTCTCTCGTTGGTCTTCAGAGGCATCTCATGGTCATTTACTTCCTCCACTCCTCTTCATCGTTGTGGCCCTCTGGTGAACTGCAGGCCTCTACTCCTTTATTCTTGCTGGCGCATCAAAAGTGTTAACTTTGACCAGTCTCTGCACTTCTCAGTAATCCTGGGCCCCTTGTTTTGAGAGATAAGCTTCTACTACAAGGTTATATTGTCCTAAAGCATTCTGTCTTGAAAAACAGGAGATAAATTCTGACATTTAGTACTACAACTGTTGCATCTGCTCTTTGTACAGCCTTAAGGCACCCAGTCTCCTAAATTAAGCTCCTACTCTAATTTACAGTTCTAACACATTAAGCACCTACTTCAATTAGTTTACAGCTTTAGTATATCAAACCCTACTTCACACTGGTAGTCATCAAAGCTGGGCTCTTCCGTGGAAAGACGTATGGCTGCAGCGAACTGCTATTTTCCAGCTGGTATTTTGTCAGTTAACACTCGAAAGAGAACTGATAAAGTGTGGGTTTGCCCGATGTGGATGGAGCACGCCGCAGTTTCAGCAGTGCGGTGTTCTTGCTATGCTGGCTTGCGGCCACCAGATGTCACGCAGTGGCCACTGCTGCTGAAGGTGTCTTCAGGAATTCAACTAACTAGTTATCACTGACTCTTTGTGGGTTTTACCCAAAGACAGGTATTTTATTTAGTTTGTATGTTGCTGATTCAACCGTATGATTTGGGGAATTTTGGTATTTTTTCAGTGATCCGAAAGATTACAGAAGTCTGACGAGCTTGTTTTATTTTTTTCCAGTTTAAATACGCTTGCCATTATAACCTCTTTTTGATAAAACATAATATTCTGAACACAAACCCTATTGTAAATTATTAGCAAAAAATAAATTTTTGGTTAATGATCTATAAGCAAAAAGTTTAGGCTGCGTCACTTCTGTGGTTTGGAACGTGCACAGTGAGACTTTCCTTATCTTGTCTCCAAGGGTTTTTGCAACATACTAATTCAAAACCAGGTAAACTGGTATAAACCTGGAGTATTTGGTATATATATGGAGCATACCAGTAAACTGGCATATATATGGAGTATACCAGTAAACTAGTATCAAACTTCGTATTTGGTATGGTCTACCCCAAAGCACAGGGAAAGGCCGCACATAGCACATGTTGTATTGCAAGGGCTTTAGGCTCTCAAATGACCAGTTTCCTTACACTCCTAAATACAGGCAATTTACACTTAACCTTGGGCGCAGGTATTGGGCATCACCTTTAAAGGGCATGCTAATGCTGAGGTGATGGAAGGCGAGAGGTTCCTCCAGAAGTATTCCCTGTGCACTCACTGGTGCAGAACTGGTCCCAGAATTACAAAGGCATCCATCAAACAAGCACTGGTCATTGCTACAGGCTTCTCTAAGGATTTCTGCAGATCCGTTGAAACTGGTTTGATGAGGATACATTGACTGGTGGAGGTGCTGTGAGGTGGGGAAAAAAAAAAAAAAAGTAGTTTTCCGTGGTTACAAGATTTACAAACCTTCAGAAAGCTTTGCACATATGGATTTCCCTACAGGAAATCAAGGAGAATTACATATTTATTCTTTGCCCTTTCCTCCTATGAGTTCCTCAGAGTTATGCTATAGGAAAGGGTTGTTTCGGTAGTACTGAAGGGTTTGACTGATCATTGTAGCAGCATCCCTGAAGATAATGCCAGCTTATATTGAAAAAAAAATGGCCCAGAAACACCCACTGGCAAAACTGCTCTCACTCATTTTTTCTCATGCGCAGGAAGAAGTCTGCCAGCGCCGCTATTAGCAATAATAGTGGTAGTGTGTATAGACTGAGGATGTGACCCATTCCTGATGCTGCCTGTGCTTACCTCCTGAGGTCTTACTTAACCTCTACTGCTACAGCTCTTGAAGCACACCATTGGCCAGCCAGACTGTGTAATCAGCATCCTGTTGATTACTAATGACAACTACCAAACAGATTAAACATTTACTTTTGCATTATTCTCTCACGTATAGCATAAGAAACACAGGCATCTGACTAAGGCATACGAATTCCACTCCATAGGCTCAAAATTGAACACTACCGAGTGCCCGAGTCTTTTGCTGGATCTAGGTACAAAATGCTAAGTAGAGAATAAAACACAGTAAGCTATAAAGTGAGATAACTTGCTATTTAGAGTATCTTCCTATTTAAACTTCCTAGCAAATTGCTGATGTAGTTACCAGACACGGATGCAGCAAAATACACTGTAAAACCTGTGTGAGATTATGAAGACAATAGTTCTATAGGCAAATGAGACTCTGCTACTGAGATGAACTTGCTTGTAGGTAAATACATGAGCTATAATGTAACTATGGAACAAGTAAAGTAAACCTGAAGTGAATGCCAACTTTGCTATTAGTATGACTCTAAATAATGAATCTGAATCCAAACATTAAAAATAATTGCTAGGATGGAATGTCAAAACAGGTACAATAAAAAAAGGAATTACCTCTTTTGGCATATTGCTTTCCACATTGTTATCTAGTGCTTCAGGTTCCATCATCACTCGGCAGAATGGACCAGTCAAAATTAGCAGGGGAAGAGCTCAACAAACATATTTCTAATTCCAAAGATCCTCAAGCAGTATTCCCCCAGTTTAAACGTCATCATCAGGCAACACGCAGTGAGTCATTGCCTAATGGCACCCGAATCAGAACACCAGTTAGTGAGTACATATGGAACGTGAAGGTGCTCTTAAAGAACAAGATTATAATTAAAGACGCATTAATTCTAACAGAAATAAGAGAAATAGAACAGATGGTTTACATATTTGTGGGCAGCTATGGTTTTGTGTAATGGTAGTGGAGATGAAGATTTGTAAACAGATTCACTGTATAATTTAGGTTGGAAGGGACCTTTAGAGTCCTCTCCTGACCTCTAGGCCAACACCTCTTCTCAAAACAGGAGTAGCTACAAAGTTAGATCATGTTGGTGAGGGCAAATAATGCCAACATCTGGCTGCTGCAAATTTGCCTGAAATAAACTGTGAAATAGTATTTCCCTGTATATTTTGCTATAACTCAGAAAACTAATATTCATTGCTCTGATCACACGGAAAGAATTTAATGCTGCTTTCATAGAACTGTATGTTATGGCACCCACATATACACAAAGTAAGGATAACATACGTATAACAAAGAACTCTGACAGGTGGACAATAAATTCCTTTTATTCAGGCCTGGCTCCTCTTTGTGTACAATCCTGACTCCATTACACCAATGGTAAAACACACAATTATGTGTGAAGTTTAACTTATTCCAGTGTTGCTTCATTAGGAACCGCTCAGCAATCATTATTGGTGTTTTCCCTTCATTTCCCTAACAGTTTTCAATAGAAAGAAAAACATATTTTATTTTAATTTATTAGCTATTGTCTTTTGAGTATGTAAGCAAAAACAGATTGTGAGAATCATTAATGTACACCTTTTAACATGCAACAGTGAGTAACAGTCAAATTAAAAACTCATAATGGTGCTATTTATATCTAGCTAAATGGTTCATTGTTGCCTACTCCCAGTGAAGAATTAAGTTGATTAATTACACGCGAAGCTGATTCATTCATCTGAGACCTGTCTGGAAATATTACAAGATACAAGTACCACATCTGATGTTTTCCAGGTAAAATTTTAACTTATATGTTTGTGGAAGCAGAAAATCACTCCTAAAATTCTCCTTTCATGCCCTCTTCACTTTCTAGTATTTGCCTTCTACAACAGGTGAATGGGTTTGGAAATATTCTAGCCTGTTTTTTAAATTCTTTCTTGTCTAAATAACTGAAGTGTCCTGACAGCTGTCCTAGTTTTCCCTCACAGTAGTTAACTCTGTTTTACTTTGCTGATTTCCTATTTTAATTCTGACTTAAAACTCCTAAAGCGTATTTCAGACTATCAGAATAATCTTTTATTGCTAAAACAAGTGACTGGACATTAGGAACTCCTAGTTCTAAGTCTGCTGCATATTATTTACCTTGAACAAAATTTCTTGTGTTTGTTACTTTGTTGTAGCCCACTTAAGATATCTTGGTCTTAGTGAGGAGGGAAGGAAATACCATTTTTTAAAATTTCACAATATGTATGTATGGAGATTAATTATGAATCACATCATAAGCTTTCTTTTTAAATATATTAATAGAGACAACAGGCGTTTATTCACCTAGCTAGATTTTCACCCCTCTGCATGTTAACTAAGTAATACTTACCCTGTCAAGTCTTGTCACTATCAAAGAGGAGTGCCTGGTATTCACAAGGCAGTAGGATGATGATTCCCCATGATTCCCATTTTTTCTGCTGGCAATACTGAAAGAAAGGTTAATGGCTTTGTCAGGACTATCTCGCTATGTTGCAGGATTGGCTCCACCCATGTTTGATACATAAATCTAGCTATTTATGACCAAGAATCACCACTAACTTAGTGGTGAATCATAGCATGCCCAGGGAGTAAAATAAAAATATAATATAATAACCCTGTGCTGTTTGGCTGTTGGAACAGCCTTTAGGTTGTTTATTTTTAGGCAGCAAGACGTTTCACCCTTAATCTGAACAGAAACCTCCTGTCAATGCTGTTGGGATGTCAGCTTCTGAGACAAAGGCAGCCTAGTCCTCAGAACAAGAGGACGCAAAGCACCCCTGTGTCACCTGGTACTCAGGAACTCCTAGAACTGAAACTAGAATTAACTGCTGTTTACTGACAAGCAATCTTTTATACCTTGACAAGAAGGTTTCTTGCTGTACAGCTTTATATTAAAGTCCTTTCAATAAGGATTTAATTCCTTTCCTATGTTACACTGCATAATTTCAAGCATTTCTGAGTTAGACATGGTCATCCACAGATACTCATTACAACCTAGTCTATCGTCTAATTTATGAAACCTGACATACTGTTGCAATAAAGTATCAAATATCGTAGGGGTTCATGGATAACAGAGTGCTAAGTGTGGTGTAAGTACAGCAGGCCAGATTTACTACCCATACAAGTCACCATGGTTTCAGAAAAGTAATTTTCTCTTCTCAGTAAACCTGTGTGTCTGTTACATCTGACCGAGACCACGGTTTCTTTCTTAGCTTTCTAAAAGGAAATACTTCTGATTTGTAATAAAATACAGGTTTTCTCCATTCCAGATAAAATTGGTTTTGTGGTATGACCGGATGGTCTTCAGCAGTTTTACCTAGGGAAAGAATTTTTCTCAATGATGCCAAATAATAAAGTCTTGATAACTCCAGTTCTGAAGCTCTGATATATCTTAGTTTCTCAATTAATTACATGTGTTAAGGAGGTTTAAATTTACAAAGACTTTTTAGTGAATTTTAAATCAATATTGTATGCGGGTTCTTCTGTGTTTTCTCTTGTGTTTTCTCTCAATGTTTGTTATACAAGCTAGGTGTTAAATCTCTCTGATTTCTCAGGAAAAAAAAACAACCAAGAAGTAAGTATACGATGCACACAAAATAGGAGGATGGATGTTATCATTGATGGGAAAAAAAGTAAAAATCCTAAAGTCTATCTGATTCCTTAAGAAGTATAATTACAGTGGCCTCACCAGTGCTGAGTGGGGAGGAAACAATCACTTCCCTTAACTTACTGGCCACACTGTGTCTAACGTAGCCCAGTATATGCTTGTCTTCACTGCTGGACAAGAGTTTGCATTTGCCTCTGTTGAACTCCATGATTTTTCCACTGGGTCATTCTTCTCATTCGCTGGGGTCTCTGCGAATCCCTGCTCAGCCCTCCAGTGTATCAGCCACTCCCTTCCCCCCTGAGTTTGTATCATCCAAAACCCCAAAAAGTGTGTGTTCCATCTCATTGTCCAGGTCAATGATAAAAATGTTAAGTGGCACTGGCTCTAGTATAAGCCTAGTATGGGCTGGAGGAACACCACTAGTAACCAGCTTCCAGTTAGACCTTGAACCATTAACCACTACTCTCTCAGCCTGGCAGTCCAGCCAGTTTTTCACCCACCTTGCAGTTTACTCATTCAGTTCACACCTCAGTTGAGCTACCAGTATGCTATGAAAAACTATTGAAGTCTTACTTCAGATAAGCCACATCTGTAACTCTCCTTTCATCCATAGAGCCAGCCATTTCATCATAGAAGGCAGTCAGGTTGGTCAAGGATGATTTGACCTTGATAAATCTCTTCTAGCTGATTCTAGTCATCCTTCTGTCCTTCGTGTGCCTGAAATAGGGAGGACTGGTTCCTCAATTTTCCCAGGAGATGACCAGGTTGTAGGTCTTCCTTCTTGTCTTTTTAGAATATTGGTGTGACATTTGCCTTTTACCAGCAACTGGGGAATTCCCTCAGTTGCCATGGCCTTTCGAAGGTGAGAAGGAGAAGCCTCATAAAGACATCAGCCATCTCATCTTCCATGGATTCACCTCATCTGGTCCCTTAAATTCTCCCTAACTTGATCCTCCTGTACAGTGGGCAGTACCTCATTCCCCCCCAGTTTGCTAGTAGGCATAGAGACCTGGCCTTGTCAGAAAAAAGAAGGCATTAAGCACTTCAGCCTTTTCCACGTAGTTTGTCACTAGGTCCTTTCTAGCTTGCCTGCACTAATTAGCAGTGAGCTTATGTTTTCCTTCATCTTTCTTTTGGGGCTGCTTACCTGTAGGAGCCCTTCATGTTGCCCTTCTTGGTGGTTTCATTCCCAGTCACGTGTGGCTTTCCTAATTTGACTCTTGCATGCCTGGGTGATGCTGCTGGATTTCCTGGTAGCCTATCTGCACTTCTGCTTTCTGCATGCTTCCTTTCTGTGTCTGAGCTCAGCTAGAAATTCCCTCTTCTGGCCAACCTGGCCTCCTGCCATATCTGCCCATCTACTTGTGTAATCACGATGGGACATTCTTGTGCTTCAAGGGGATTTTATTTGAAGATCAGCTCTAATGGGATGCTCCCCAGGAATTCCTGCCTGCTTGTCTCCTGACAAAGCTGAAGTCCACTCTCTTGAAGTCCAGGTCTTTACTCTGATACGTCTCTTCCTCACTTCCCTTAGCATCTTAAATTCAACCTGTTTCTCCACTTCTTTACAGGCTTTGATCTCCATACCCTGATGAACCTGCTTAAAAGACTTTCTCAATAGATTAGCAAGACTGTTGGGAAAGATGCTCTTGCCTCTCTTTCTCACGCTGGTGCCATCACTCCCCACCAGACCTTGCTCCCAGAAGACGGTCCGTGGCCACAGAAGCCAAAGGGGCTGCCTGTGACACCAGCCACGCTGGCTTTGATCTGCAAGATACACTGAGCCCATCTCCTTGACTGGTAGGATCAAAAAGGAACAGCACTTTGGCCCCTTTACCACAGCGTAAAGCACAGCGGACATCTTTGATGTGTTCAAGGTCTCTTTTGGCAGCAGCACTTATGGCCAGGTGGGTAAGCAGAAATAGATAGTAATAGTGCAAAGACAGTAACAGATAGTAATAATCCAAAGACCCCATCAATCCTTCTGTGGTGTCCCACATCAGGGCCCAGGACAAGCAATCAGCTTCCCGACAGCAGGTCTGACCTGCAGGTGGGTACTCTGGGACTCTCAGCCACCGTTACCCATTACTTCATCCTTATGGTGCTGGTTCCAACCACTTTGGGATTTTCGTTGGATACACCTGGAATTCTCCATGAACTTCTCTAATTTTAGCTATCCCCCAAAACTTTCTATCCCAGGTAAATGTCACTGTCTTGGTACATATAATAGCTCATCAATAAATATTTTAAATAAGAACAATCTTACTGGATATGTTTAAGGAAGTCCGTAGCTTGTTTCATCTCATATTGATTATTCTTACTCTTTCTGTTGGTCTATGACAGCTCATTTTTCTCTCAACCCCTATAGTTTCCTTGACAATCTATTAGGAAGGGCACGGTTATAAAGACTGAATAAATTTCAGCTTACTCACGCTCCTTCATCTACTTTTTTGTGGACCAGGTAGTAGATAACTCCCTAATTATTGTTTATTGATGGCACAAATTAACTGACCTGCATTCTCAGAGTCACTCTCTGCGCTTGTTTTAAATATTACATCCTTATTCTCTGTGATCGCAACTGATTATCATGGGAAAAGCAAATGCTGACAAACAGCTCTGCCACTTCATGCTTCTACTCCCTGGGACTCCCGATAACTGGCTTGCTTCATCAGGCTGTTTCAACACGTCCTCTTCTGGGTAACTTTTCATGGGGCAGTGCAAGGTTTAGATTCATCGGAGAAGAGGACAGAGCTGGTGGCTGCACAGAGCGGTGCCGTCTGATGGATATCGCAGGGTCTTTGCACAGACAGAAGGGCTTTGTAATATACAGGAGACAGGAGGAAGAAGTGACTGGTAAACATAAGTATGAACAGACAGTTTCAGTTTCCTAGTAATGCTCCTGTATTATCTGCAGATATATAGGAACAGTTATGCTTTTAATTACATCTGGTCAGCTTAATACTTAATTGCAGATTCTTTAGCATCTAACAGGTTACAGAAGACTGGGTAGCTCTTGGATTTGTCACAGGACACTCATATCCCATAGCAATTTAATCAGTTGTGCTTACACTTCAGTCTTTAGCATTTTGATTTTAGACTGTAAATTGCTGAAGATAGAGACCTGCCTTCCTGCATGCTTGTACGTTTCCCAGTTCATCTGTTAGTCAGTATAAATAACAATAAATAACCAATAATTATGCACTTAATTTTCAGGGCTACTGATTATCTCTATAAAATAATTAATTAAAATTTCCGGTAGTTTGTGCCTTCCTTTTTAAAAATTGAAAGAGAAAGATCCTCTCCTAACTTAAGCCACGCTGGCTGGTAGATTTCTATGAGAATATGATGAAAATATGGTAGAATGGCATTGTTGATTTAGTCAAACCTAAATTAAGATTATTCTCTAAAGTGACAGGTTTCCAAATTAATTTCAACCTAGAGAAAAATTAAAATTCAGATCAGGATGCAAAACAAGAACACGAGATACAACTTAGCTTTCGGGCAACCATAAAAGTATAGCAGTACTATCCACACTAACTAATGGAAAACTGGAAAGCAAGAGAAACAAAGCCATAAAATATTAACCTGGAAATATAATCATTGCAGCAAAGCTATACCTACTCAGCAAAATGTAAGCACATTTTCATATTAAGCAGTAAATTAACAATTTGCCAGTATAATATTCCTAATGCCTTGTTATTATGCTAATTTTGGTATTTTTCAGTTGATTTGGTTTATCGTCTTATAAGTATACCTTTCAATTGGGACTAAAGGAGAACAGAGTGCTAGAATTAGCATTGTTTTTTATTTTTTATTTTTAAATCAAATTCCAGAGGAGCCTGGAGACCCCGATGTGCAGAGCAGCACGATGCTGCCTATCAGTGGTATCCTGCCCTCATGAGAAGCAACATCTCCCACCCCCTTACTCTGTTTCTGTCAACCTACAACCACCAAGGTGGGAAAGAGAAAAAAAAATTGCCGCAATGTGGAATGTTCTTTCCCTTAAGTAGCATCCACAGCATTTCTTTCAGTCTAGTTAGAGTCTGTTTTCTTATAGCTATTTTATCTTCCCCGTTACAGTTTCAGGAAGGAAGAAACTACTTCTTGAAAGATCTCAGATACCAAACATGTAGTGAACCAATGTTGACACTAAGGGAGCTGGTATAGAAAACATAGCATGCGTACTGTATTTACACATTTTAATGTTCAGCTTGAGACCAGGCACAGAATCTTTATGTAAACTATTCAAACCGGCAAGCCCAAAGATTGAAAGCTTTCAAGAAACTATGAGATGAAAAATGTACAGAGGAAGCATCAATCTTTTATGCTGGGGCAGAAGAACAAAATACTTGGATACTCAGCAAGACTGAACTGGGTTGTAGGTGTTGTCTTGGCTTTGTACTGACACTGCACGCAATGAAAGGTAGTTATCGTTAAGAGAAAAGTAACCGGCTTGTCATTAACAGAATGAGAAAAGTACTTAGCAGGTAACAAAGAAGGAAACCCCCAAAATAAATGTTTTCTGTGTGACATTTTGTTTTTTGGAGAAGGAATGAAAACTACTACCACGGTTGTATTAGCAAGAATAAAAGTGATGTCCTACACTGGGAACTCCTGAACATTTCATAACTGAAATCTGTTTGGCTATCTGCCTGGACTCATGAGCTGCACCTAGTTGGCATTAAAATCAAACAGAGCACTCTCACTGTTAGCATCGCGATGGGAGTATTACGCGGAGGTAGTAACTAATGCAGAAGTAGTTCACTTCAACATTAAAAGAAAAAAAAATAGGATGGCTGTGGATTGCACTGTAAAACGCCATGTTATAGTTAAAGAACACATGCTACACCTTGGCCATGCTGTGGGACACTTTTAATGGGTAAGCACTGAAGTTATACAACCCTATAAACTACATACATGACTTATTTTGTTTCCTTTCCTTGGGCAGCAGGATTCTAATGCAAAAGCCTCCTTAAAGGCCCAAAGATGCGTTGCAGGACTCTGAGTAGCCGACAGGAGGTGTGTGGGTAGCAGGGGGGTCTATATGACACCTTTCATCTATGTGATTGTTTGCGTTTTACAGCAACAATAAGAAACCATGCTAATATTGAACTGAGTCATTGAATATGCTAATATTCCACTATAAATTCTATCCACTCCTATTTGCTGTAAACTAGTCAATTTAAGCAATAAAAATCTACAAGTGTCAATGGGTTCATCAAAACTATTCATGAATAACCGGGTTACAAATTAAGCCAAAGCCATCAGAAGAATGAAGGTGAAATGAAACCTGACATGTTCGTGTGCATTTTTGACTTGATCTAATCAATAGCCAGCACCTAGGAGATGGGCATTGCATGCTTTCAACAGAGGTACCAGTTCACAGATGGAGTTAAACGCCAAAGATCCCAAATAGGAGCACGATGGGAACGAGACACCTTGAAATGAGACCAAAGGTATCCAACACAGAAAACTAAAGTACTACCTGAAGTAATCATGCAGTGTGTACAAGAAAGAAGAAATTCAGAGCATGAGGTTATGTAAATTCATCCCCCCTCAAAACATCCCTCAGAGCCTGAGGTACCTCCATCTACTTCAGCTCCAGCACCTGCGTGCTCGCCTGTGTGTCTCCCCAGGCCACCCAGCCATACGGCCGCCAGACAGACCAGGGTAAGTCATGGCAACTGGCACACCAGTAACGTTGACTAGGTGAAGGTTGCCCTTTAAGCCTGATGGATGTTTTGCCCCACCTACCAGGTACGTAAGGCAATCCCACAAATTCTTTTTGGCTTCCAAATTTACTTCATGGGTGACGCTGAAATCGCTGGCTCTTGCTTCTAGATTCCTTGGTCCTAGTCTCATTTGATCTCTGCTTGCTCTTTTTCCAAAGTCCTTCCCTGTGACATGGACTTGATGGGTATACCCTGATATTTGTTTAGAGGGTCTCTTGGCTTCTCTGGCTTCCTATTTATTGCTGTGGCTTCAGTTCTGGCTGGGATGAGCTAATTTAGTTCCTAGCCTTGGTTTTCACTAGTCATAACATGTAGTTGCATTTTCCATTTTTAATTCCAGGCTGTCTTTAACTACCAGGAATGATCACCCACATCCCACCATGTCTGATAATGGAGGACATGTATTTATGCCTTTTGTTTCAAGAAATGGAGTGGGTCTCACTCCTTTTCAGGTGTAGCCACAGAACCTCTAGTCTTGTTAGCCCAGAAAGAAAATGTTAGTGGCAATATGACTGTGAGGTGGAATGTAGTAGGTAGGATATTCCTAAATTAAGACTACCACTTCCATTCTTATTTCTACATCATACCTTGAACTCTTGGAAAGAAATGGAAGCCAGTACAGCACCTTGTACAGAGCCTGCTATTATTATGTATATTAAACAAGACCCAAATATGCCAAACCCAGTAAGTCCCAGTGGAGATTTAGGCCAAGCAATACCTAGTTTTTAGCTCCTTGTCAGACTTAGGCAAGAAGCAAGAAGCAGGTACATAACATGCAGTCCTGTGAAGACTGAGGCAGTTCTGAACATGTGGAGAGGTGAATCCCTAAGTACCTCAGGCACTTTCAAGACAAATAGGGAGGCACCCCTGGAATTTAGGTGCCTGTAGGGTTAGGTGTCAAATGAATGTGGGATTTCAGGACCACAGTTTGTGTTTTACGTGTTTTATGTGTGACACAGGCAGGATTTTGGCCCCTGCGTACTTCATCACTCATTTATCACCAGCTCCAAAGTGTGGGAATCCAAACCACTCTTTATATTCTTACAGTGAATTACCTGAATCTCAAATGGTCGCTCGCGTGTACTGTTTCTGGAGGAAATGTCAAACCTCTATTGTACTGGAAAAGAAGATAATATATTTAGTGACAAAGTTGATGATAGTTCATTCCTATTTTTCTATAATTCGCTTATGGGCTTTAGATGATTGTTTTTTCCACATATATTGTGCCATATTGGAACACTTTTGTATTAGAACATAGTTGCTGTTTTGAAACAACAAAAAGGGAGGATCAATTATTTGAATAAATCCTGTTATCTCAACTTGTGTGTTATTTAGTTTCTGTAACGGCTTCCCAGATTTTTAATCTATATTTGTCTGATTCTCATAGTAATTCCAAAATTAGCATGTTTCTGGGTTTTTTTGCAAGTCTCAGATACAGTGTTCAGTCAAGCTAGGTGGATATTGAATATAATAAAGTCTAATCTAGATACCAAATAATCATCTTTTTCACTGTGTTGGAATGAAACCAAACAGGAGAAGGATAATTTGTTGCATAATATCTTTCTATGATAGGAATTACTATGAACTGTTGCAAAACTGTGTTGGTTCAGATAAAAGCTAGACTGACTTGTTCTGTTGCATGTGTCAGGACTGCTGACATAAACATGACCATCACTTAAAGTTCCATAAATGACTGGATAATTCTAATGAAGTCCTGTCTTAACTAATGGTCTTAAAAATGCCTTTCCTGAAACAAATCTGTTCAGATCAAGATCACGTGTTGTTCTGATCCTGCCATATTTAACACCGAGACTTTAACTTTGGCCAATGTCAGAGCAAGTATTATCAACCAAATCTCTTTCACCGACTTTTGTGTATCAGGATATTGTAGTGTATGTTATCACTGAAGCACAAATGCTGGACACCTCAAAGCTGATGTTGCGTGCTTATTTCTTACATGTGCCACTCCAGAGTGACTTAACTCTGCACATTTTCTAGGTACTCTATGATGCTAATGGCGATCCAGATCCTGCCAAGATAATCTAAAAGGATTTTAAAAGATGCATGCCTTGCACTTCTTTTTTTCTTTTCTGTGATTTAAACTGGACGTTTTCAGGCCATACGTGCCTTTTTCTTGGTGTGGAATGAAGTAGCACAGGTTGCTGAACATACCCTCTGGCTCTGGCCCGCCACGAACTGCGGGTACTTACTGGGGACAGTGGCAGAGAGAGGAGACAGCAGGACTGCAGTGGCTCAGACTCCTTTCTCCACAGTGATGCTTAGCCGAGGTGGCTCACCAATACCAATTTATTCACCTTTGCTTCAGCACAGGAGAATCCCAATTGTAATAGACCTAAATGAAAATGTAGTACACATATTTAGTAATATATTTATCTGGTTTCTTCAATGGTGAATGTCATAAAATGCCATGGTTGTGCCAGTTGTGGGTCTCTAGTCAAGGAAATAGAAATAATTGTAGGCTAAAATATGAGAAGAGTTATAGGTATTTGGATCTTTACAGTGTAGAGCCACTGTCCAAAAATCCTGTCCAGATATAGGAAACGGGACCCCCTGCTTTGTTCCTAGCTATCCATTAAGGACAGCATGCTACCTGTCATCAGGTCTCCTGTCTCTGTCCTTGGAGATACTTGAAATCCAACTGGACATGGTCCTGTGCAACCTGCTCTTGCTGACCCTGCTTGCCCAGGGGGGTGCACTAGACAACAACCTTCAGAGGTCCCTTCCCACCTCAAATATTCTGTGATTCTATAATTTCCATGCTAATATAAATCGCTTTATTAAAACTGACATTTTTTCTTGATCCGTTATGCATTTCCTGAGGGTACAACCATCCACCTTTCCAGTCCTGCCTGATTTTGTCATGACACATTGTTCATTTTGGGAAAATTCACTTTCTTCGTAGGTTAGCTACTCACTAGCCAAGTAAATTATACACCACTCAGGAAAACAACTGAATTTGCCCACCCTCCACCCCCATCAGGTGTACATATTGCTTTGGGTAAAACAATAACATACGTAGGGCTGAGCTGCTCGGCCAGACCCCTTCTGTATTTTGTCATCCCCTGCCATTCTCACAGCTTGTCCATCTGCCGTAAAACCCCCAGCATTAACTCACGGCCATCTCGATTCACATAGTGTTTATAAATTATCGACTGATTATGATGGAATCACGGAATCACAGAATCTTCAGAGTTGGAAGGGACCTCTGGAGATCACCTAGTCCAACCCCCCTGCCAAAGCAGGGTTGCCCAGAGCACATTACTCAGGGCTGCATCCAGGCGGGTCTTGAAAATCTCCAGAGAAGGGGACTCCACAGCCTCCCTGGGCAGCCTGTTCCAGTGCTCTGTCACCCCCACCGTAAACAAGTTTTCCTGTGTATTTGAACGGATCTTCCTCTGTTCTAGCTTGTGCCCGTTAGCCCTTGTACTGTTACTGGGAACCACTGAAGAGAGCCTGGCTCCATCCTCCCTAAATCCACCCTTTAGATACTTGTAAACATTCATAAGGTCTCCCCTCAGCCTTTCTCTTCTCCAGGCTAAAGAGTCCCAGCTCCTTCAGCCTTTCCTCATAAGGGAGATGCTCCAATCCCTTAATCATCTTGCCCTTCGCTGGACTTGCTCCAGCAGTTCCCTGCCTCTCTTGAACTGGGGAGCCCAGAACTGGACACAGCACTCCAGTTGTGGCCTCACCAGTGCAGAGCAGAGGGGGAGAATGACCTCCCTTGACCTGCTGGACACACTCTTCCCTATGCAGCCCAGAATTCCTTTGGCCTTTTTGGCCACAAGGGCACATTGCTGGCTCATGGATATTTTACTGTCTACTAGGACCCCCAAATCCTTCTCCTCAAGAGCTACTTTAAAAATGACCATTTTTAAATAGTGAATTTAAAGTTTTTCCAGCACGCAGGCGTTTCTATTATCTCACGTTCGCATCTTTAGCAGACGGTTATAACCTCCATGTCCCATCGTGAGCAAGCAAAACCCTAACAAAAAAATCCTCGCACTGGCCAAACGTATGCTGGTTGGTTACGATTTAGGACAGCGGCTATCTGCCAGCGCAGAACAGTTACGTTTCCTAAGGAAAGCCGGAGAAGACCTCAGGCTCACTTAAAGAGAAGATATCTAAAAGCCCCGGGGGGACACATTGGCCCACCGCGTCCCGGCAGGGGCTGGCCACCATCCGCCGTGAGAGGATGCTCCCCGCTGCCAGCCGGCGGAGCAGCGTGTCCCGCCCTGACCCTCCCCGCGGGAAGGGCTCTGCCTCCCCCACGGAACCACTTCGCCCTCCTCGGCGGGACGGTTAAAGCCACTTTATTCCCGGAGAGAGGGATAATTAATTAATGTGGCGGGCACCGGGACAAAAAGCAGCGCTGCAGGGTTCGGGCTGGGAGGGCTCCCTGGGAGACCCCCTCGGCTCCTCGGAAGGGGGGGGTCGGGCGCGGAGCCCCCTTTGCGGTGCGGTGCGGTGCGGGCCCGCAGAGCTTTTCCCCGCCGCTTGCACAAGTGTCCGGGTGTCGGGGCACACCTGAGGGTTAGCAGAAAACAACAACAAGATAATGGCCCCTAATGCGCACCCTGGGCACGGATCGCAGGCGGGGCCGCTCCCTTTCCTGTGCGACCGGCGGGCAGCCTGCCGCGCCGCGGCTCCCTCGGCGGGGAGGGACCG
>VXBO01003545.1:390917-425781 GCA_013400135.1 Rhinoptilus africanus | reverse complement strand
GGTGGGTGCCGGCGGGCCGGGCTGGAGGCCAGGGGTTTTTTTTTCCCTCTCCCGAGGAGCCAGGCGGGTGTCCCGCAGCCGCCCCCACGTCCAGCCTTGGCCCCAGCCTTCTGGCGGAGCGGCGCCGAAGCGGTGTTGACAAACAGCAGAGCCTGTGTGAATAAGTAACAGTCACCCCTTTGCCCCAAGCAGAGGGAGCCTTCCTGGCCCCAAACTGCCTCTTGAAGCGTGGCTGGCCCGTGTGAACAGCTTTGACTCCGCTGTAGCAGTGGGCTTGCTCTGCGCTGGCTTTTCCTGGGCGTAGTAAAGGAGGGAGAGAAGAGAAAAGGGCTTGACGCTGCTTCCCTACAGTGTCCCCCCCAGCTCTTGTTCCCCCAGTGTGGTTCAAAGTCGGCCGTGAGTAATGACCATCTAATAACGCACGCTGGCTTGTAAGTTCTTGAGGACACAGGCAGTCCCTGGGGGCTGTTTACAGCCTGTGGCCGCAGCATGGGGAAGCTCAGGGAGATCGTGGGGAGAACCTTTCCATGTGAAGGGTATGGTTTCACGGCAGGGTATGGTGAACTTGGGGTTACGTCAGGTGTGGGTTTGGTTAACGCTGCTCAGGTTTGTACAGCAAGACGCGGGCAACGAGAAGATGTCGGTGCTAACCTGGGTTTAAAAAATGAAAAGAAAAAAGTCGCAAGTTATTGATTGCTCAGGTGTTTGGTTCAGACTGAGAAATCTGTAAGTTACAGAGGGTGGTTCCATGTGTGTTTATATATGTGTATATGTATATCTCAGTTATATAGATAATGCTACTGCTTGCCTAAAAATAGACATCATGTAGATCTCTGGGCTTGGCTGAAGTATAGTCTAACAATGTTTATATTTGGTATTGAAATGTACTATTGAAAACTTCAAACACCCACATCTTTTATAAAAGGAAAAAAAAGTGCATATGTTTACGTATTAATAGGAAAAAGAAAATGAAGTATGCTTTTCTGAACTGTTAAACCAGGAAATGATGTATTTCACAATGCTGTTGAGTGGTCAAGCTCAGGGTGATGCTGCAGGTGACCCCAACCAGGAACAGACCCCTCTTCTGCCTCCCAAAAGCCAGATAAAAACAGAAGAGCATCGTAGTGTAGCTCAGGTTGGAAGGGAGCCCCAAGCATGGTCAGCTCTGAATTCAAACCCCAGTTGCTCAGGGCTGTGTCCAGTTGAGTTTTGAAGTCTTCCAAGAAAACAGCTCTGGGCAAGCTGTGTCACTGTCTGTGTGTGAGAAAGTTTCTCTTGGTACATGGTTGGAACATCTATTCAGACGGTTTGTGGCCTCTTCTGCTCCTGCCATGCGCTACTGAAGAGCTTTTTGGCTCTTCTTGGTGACACTCGCATGCGTACTGGCAGGCACATGCTAGGTCCTCTCTGAGATCACCTCTTCCCTGGGCTGAACCTGCTCCCCCAGCCTCTCCTCCTGGGGCCCTATGCTCAACTTGGCCCAGTTTATCAACATCTGTTTTGTGTTGAGGGGTCCCAAAACTGAAGAGGCAATCTAGATGTGGTCAAAAGAATGGCAAGAAAAGGGGGATAAGTCTGTAATCTGGATGTGAGGGCTTTTTTCTTCCAGGTGACTTGCTAGATCTGCAGTGCGAGGTCAAATCAGAAATGCTGTATGGGATTTGGGGCTCAGTTCTTACACCTGAAAAAAATGGAGGATGTTTTTGCTGCATAAATTTGTTACCAAGTTCTGTGCCTAAAATACAAGTGAAGCCTAATAATTGCAAGGCTTCTGAAATGACAGGTTTGTAACTCCTCTTACAAAATACTGGATTTTTGCTTTTTGGTCAGGGAACGAATCCTTCTACCATTGATAACAGGTTGGGCTTGTGCTTCAGCAGATGAAGATACACGTGTATGTCACCATCATTAACTGCAGTCGGTCATCTTCAGGGAGCACAAACTTCTCTTGTTTGTGTAGCTTTCTACCACCCTTGTTTTTTTAAAAAAATAGAATAAACAAAATCTTTAGTACACAACCAAAACCACTCAATGCGTTTTTTTAATATGTTAAAGGTTATGGTAGCATTTCTCAAAAGACAGTGAAGTATTTTATATTTATTACACAGATGGTAGGCTGTAATGCATGCTTGCAAGAATGCTGTGTAGGCCAAATAAAATATACTTTAAAAAGTGGTGATTTTGAAAATTTGTGGCGCTTAATAAATGGCCAAGGCTTTTGCTGTGAGGGAGACTGGGTTTGGCACATAACTAGCAAGTCAGCTGGCAGTTTGAAGACACCTAGTTACATGATACTCCAGTCTAAAAATTATCTGATGAGCTGTTTTGCTATTCTTACATTATTTTTTCAGGTAGCCAGTACTTTTCCTTGCTGTTATTTGCTTATCTTGAAGAGCAGTAGCCAATATGGCATAAAAAAATCTTACCATAAAAGCCAAACAAGCAGCCCAGCTCCTTTAGACTTGAGGCTAGAAGTGTGCATTCTCCTGTCTCAATGAAGTTGGTGTTGTACTGCCTCTGTTCATGGGTGTCTGGCGTTAAATCGGGGAAGCCAGGTGAACTCCTCTGGTCTCTTTTTCCAGCAACAGCTTGTAGAGTCTTTCCTGGAGATAATTGCTACATACTGGAGCCTCTACACAGAAGAAGGTTCAGTGAAAGAGAAGAGTGAAAAAGAATGACAGTTGTCACCATGCCATAGAAAACTGCTCCGTATTAAGAAACCAATTTTTGCTTGATCCCCTGAAAGTCCTGTCCCTGCAAAAGTGTCATGTCTTGGACATTGAATGATCTCCACCTAAGGGAAACTTTAAAAATGAAGATGATGACTTGGATTTGAACTTTGAAGCAGGAAGTTGACTACAGGAGGACAAAGAAAATTGTGGGTCTTTGGGGTGTGATTGTTTAGCAGTCTTTCTCACAGTGTGCATTACTCTCTGAATCTGGAGCTTTTGGTATTTGATGGTCAAGACCAGACAAGTTACTTCGGTCCAGTTATGACTTGGCTAACACATAAATGACAGTAGCTAGATTCTTGCCCAAAATGTGTCAATGAAATGTCAACATGAATGTGTCAATGTCACCATGGAAGAAGAACTTTTTTGCTGCTTATTACTTCCTCAGTTCCAAGAAACACTGACAGTTTGGTGTTGGCCTCAGTAAGGAGCACGCTAGGACTGCTGCCATCAGCAACACCCCTTGTTTTTGCTATTTTCCTCTCCCCTGATTAAATTTAACTCAGCTCATCTTCATTAACGTACTAAATACGTGAAGGCAAAGAAACTTACGTGACTGTTATTCTGCAACACTTTGGCAGGGAAACAAAAATGAATTAGGGCTCAGTAGTAGCATAGAAATAAGCAAAGGGAAACAGCATTAGGCTGCCTTCAAGGAAAGCTGGACTGTGGAATAATTATACTTTATCTTGGAGAGGCGTGCACACGTTCAGGAGATATGTTGACTGAGAAGCAATGTTGTGTTGCAAGTGGAGAAAGTGGCGGTGAGACCGAGATCTGGTATCTCTTCGCTACTTTGATATTCTTTGAGTTACTCTTCTTTGACTTCTGTATTAGAAGAGATAAAGGAACGGTGCTTCACAGCCCACATAAAACATCAAATTTTGTAGAAAGGTGAAGAATAAATGTTTCACCCTGTGAAACACAGAGTTTATAATAACACAGAACGTTAGTAGCTTGATTGACAAGAACAAAATGTAGAAAACTGTCACACAGTCATCTGTGTTAAGTAGTAAAATACGAACCCTCAACTCAATGTACTTTATGTGTGTAACTTTAAATTTGTGCATCGTCTGGTTGAAAGAAAAAATGGAATTGTTCACCTGTGTTCTTTGCAAGATTGAAGGTGGATGTAAGTGTTCTTTTACTTTGTTGCACTTACTTTATGGGCGATGGAAATGGAAAAGGGTCATTGCGTTTGCAGTATAATTCTTGGTACACCATAATGTAAGCATAATGCCTTAGGAGTAAAGTTTTACTAGTTTAATTTTGTTTTAATGAGGAAAGAAATTCTAAACTATCACGATGAGATAATTAAATGTAGAGCATTTTTTTTTCTCAAATTTTATCATTATTAATGAGGAAATCGGTGCTTATTAAAAAAATATGTTTCTAGAAAGGTACTAAGATAAGAGGAATGGCATGCTGAAACATTCACTTACTTCGTTTGCATTCTTAAGAGGTTAAAAGTACTGCCCTGTGAAAATCTACATAATGACATCTGTGCCACGAAAGTAGTAATCTGTCTCTCCTGCATGAGTTTAGCAACAGCTGCTGTTTCTGTGTTGCCCATTTTGCAGGTTTGGTGGCTGCGAAGACACCAGTACAGAGAGCGCTCTCCTTTTCATTTTGTCCTTTTAAAAATCAAATGACAGTCTAAAAAATCTGAACCAGTAAGACTGCTAGTGCCTTTCTCATCAGACTGCTTGGATGTCAGTGAAAGGGTAGATCCTGGTAGAGAAGAGGGGGATCTCATTCCCAACTTCTGTAGTGCAGAAGGATTGCTGACTTGCTTTATGCATGTTTTTTTCCCTTAAAATTAGAGAAAAATTATCTTAAAAAATAAAGTGAGTCAATGCCCTCCTGCTATTCATGGTCAAGGAATTTTTCCTTAATTTTTTGTGTGCTTCTACCTTTGTTGCATATTTATTTAGGAGGGATAGCGTACCCTACTTTACTCAGGTGAATCTAATCCATAATAGTACCACTGAAGTGATAGGAGTTCTGTACTGAGGAGTTAAATGTCTAATAAAACAAGGATTGTTGTGAAAAAGCAGTTCTAGCCTACCTAAAATAGGTGCCAGTCTTGACACCTTTCGTTTTAGTGTATCAGATCTACACTTTGAAATGGTGACCAATAAAAATATAAAGGTGCTTTGAGAAATTGTTATTATAAACTACTGTTGTGGAAGCCACCCAGGAAATTGCACAAACAAAAAGTTCATATTGAATGCAGGTACATACAGTTGGCAGTTAATAATGCATGGAGTGCTTAAAACAATATGAAATATTGAACGCATACCAATTCAGTGAGTACCACTTGTCTAAAAGTGCAAACTGCAGGTTTCACTTTCTCCTCTTTCTTAACACTGCTATTTCTTGTCTCTTCTGCTTGTCACGTTCCCTTGTTCCTACAATTCTCCATCCCCTCTTTCCCTCCCTTTTCATCCTCTCGAGATTTGCATCAAGCACTTCAGCCTTCATTCTCTAGTGGGTTCCTGCTTGCATGGAGCAAACAGAAGAGCGATGCCTTATCGTACCTGTGATGGCCTCAGGGCATAGGCAGGACAACACTTGTAGATAGAAATTAATGTTATTGAAACGGTGAGTGTAATTATTTTGACTTACTTCATATAGAAGTGCAAGATGGAATGCGTATCTTCTAATTTCAGATATCTACATCTGAACTAGTTACTCCCTTTATAATCAAGGAGGGCAAATAGGCACGTCTGGCGTGCAGTTCATCTCACCCTAAGGTGAGTGTTTAAAATGGGCTAAATGAATTGCATCTTAGAAGTGCCAGTTTTTCCTCATTGACTTTAAAAGCCGCCTGAAGGCGACGCCTCCAACATCTGAATTTTGGCAGCTGAATTCCATCTGTGTTACCTGATAAGGGGGAGTCCACAGGCTGATACTTCCATGCAGGAGATGCTACAGTGCAGTCAAAGAGTCATGAGCTTCAAAAACTATATTCTGATTTTTCATGTGCAACTTCAAGGCACCTTCTTTGTTCACAAGCAGTCTGCTTTCAAAGACTCATTTCCTGCAGAATTTCTGTGTTAATCAGTTGATTGTGGTTAAGAGTTTTCAGGGAACTGGGGTTGATCCCTAATTCTTCTGTGTTTCCTAGGGAAAGCTGGGAAAGTCATGGAAAACAAACTTTTCACAGCTGATTATGGAGAAAGAACAGGGGATACAGGAGAAAGGGGAGAGGAGACTCTGATTTGTAGAATTAGGTTCTGATTTGCAGAATTTTAGCCAAAATGACAATGCTTAGGAATGTTAAAGGCTGATGGAAACATAATCTTATAATGGGAAAGATGGGGAACTCTTAACGGTAAGCAGTTCTTCCTTTAGAAGCTTGCATTTTCAAATAGAATAAAAACATGAGGAGCTGTTCTATAATCGAGGTTCCTGTGCAAGGGAAAAAAATGTCTTCTTCAGCTTTCAAAACAGAAGGAAAGTCATCAGTGGTTTGCGTGCATGTACTATATTTGATAATAGTGTATCTTTGTATATACTATTCTTGTATTAGTCACTTCTTACACCTAGCAAACTTTCTGATGTAGAGTTTTCCTTCTAACGCATGTTTGTTCATGCAGCCACATACTGTGGGCTAACACAATCACCAAATATTTCATCATTCAGCGCTCCTTGAAGACAAGAAAGGAATGATAGACAAAGGCTGATCAATATAAGGGATTAATTGTCTCCTTTGGTGCCCTCTGCAAAAATGGTGTTCATTTAAAGGAAACAAGTTAAGATCTTGTCCATATCCTTCATTTCCAAGTGTGCAAAAATAATGTAATTTTTCATCCGCCTCAATTTGGAACTGTACTTGGAAATTCTGCAGTGAAAAATGAAAGAATAGTAGTTGGATAAAATAGTACTGTTTGCTACATGAATCCTTTATTCGTCTATAATTCACAGTTATAAAGGCAACCAAGCTAAGTTTTAAAAGAGTGTCCTGAACTATGAAAATGTGTAAACCAGACATGTTTCAGATAGGGCCCAACACCAGAAGCCCAACTGTTATTTCGACCAAAAAAACCTGCTTTTCCTCAGTAAGGATACTTTATGTTGGTTATAGCACTCCTTCTACTGGTCACTCCGTAAGTACTTTAAGAACTGTAGGCAGACAGAGGGTCCACAGTGCATCCTTTAACCAACTTTTTTATAGTTGCTACTTCATCTTTGTAAGCTACTGTTGTATTGTCTCTCGAGTATTTTGGACTGTTGCTGGTGCTACAGCTGCGGTGCTGCTGTTTGGGGCAAGGCTGTAGGTGAGGAATGCTGCCTGATGCCATTTGAATCAGTGAGGATCAGTGCCCAAGGTCAGAGAGCTTGGTCAGGCTATAAACAGCTGAGCAGAAAAAGTTAGAGTTTCCTGGCGGTAACCATCATTTTCCATTTGTACCTTCTTCTGTGGCCAGGAGCAGGTGCCACAACACAGCCTCTCGGGGCTCATGTAGAGTCACAGGTGACTTCTAATTAATGCTAAGAAAGTGGGAGAGAACCTGTAATATCAGTGGGTTTGTGAGGAGAGGCTGCTTTTTAGTAGGTGAGGAGATTGTATGTTTTTTCCTGGCAGGAAGCTAGCACAATAGGTTGATTTAGGTTGGAAGAAACCTCTGGAGCTCATTTTGTCCAACTCCCCATTGAAAGCAGAGCCAACTGAGATGTTAGATCCCACTCTGAAATTAAAAATGGTTGCTCAGATCTTTGTCTAGTCATGTGCTGAATATCTGCATGGACAGAGACTCCACAACGTCTCTGGGAAGACTGTGAGAGTTTGTCCTCAGGTCTAATCAGAATTCCTCATGCTTCAACTGATACCCCTCTCCTCTTGGTCTGTCCCTGTGCACATCCGAGGAGAGGCTGGCTTCTGTTAGGTAGCCAATTTCTACTCTTCCAGGTGCTCCTTGTGTCTCATCCTCCAGCACCTAAACATCTTGGTGTCCCTTCTATTTACTCACTCCATTTTGAACATTTTTATTTTACTGGAGATGTACAGGTAGCCTTCATGGTCACAAGAGCACACTACTGATAATGTCTGATAGTAGAATAATGCAAAAACTAAGGACTTGCAGAGACTTGGCACTGAACAGTACAAAGGGAATTCCAAGTGTCATTTTGAACCTGTGAATTTTTTTGGGGAGTGCCTGTAGTTTCTTATTCTTTGACTTCCAGAAGATTTTACTGATCTGTTTGGTTTGGTTTCCATAACTTTAATTCCTTGAAGCCACCAGATGGGATTTCATAGTGAACATTCCACAACAGCCAGGGAGATACTCTGTGATTAGCAGTGCTGACACGCTTTCCTACTCTTGGCTGGGAATCCTGTGCCATTTATGAATCATTTAGTGAGTAACCAGTAATTCTTGAGACAGAACGTATATTTAGAAATTTGGGACAGTATAAGCATGTTTGGCAAAAAACCAAACCATATGATTACTAATAAGAGTCTGTAACTTTATAGTGCCATCTCTGTCTTTAAGGAGAGTATTTTGGTGATGCACCCTTGGTTACCAGTTTGCAGATAAACTACAAATAATTCGTACTCCATGGTGGAGGGAGGACATCTGTAGATACAAGCTGCAACTTACCTGTTGTACCCTGTTGAAGCATCTTTGTGACCTCCCTTAGCTCTGTGCAAAAGCTGAAGCAGTAGGGGAGAAAATAGGAAGGGAAATGAAAGAATATCTACCTTATGCTCTTTCTATTTGAAGAATATTTGCGCACTTGACAAAAAGGAAGAAATTGTCAAGTTTGTTTTTTCTAAATATGTTTGACAGAAAGACTAGATAATTCAGTGGCAGCCCTCATGTTACCGTTGGCGTTAGCTCTGTATTCTTACCTGTGCAGACTAGGTTTCAATAAGACGCATAGATTTATGCATATTCAGTCTTCCTGGGTTAGAAGTTGTCTAGGAGTAAGGTACCTTCTGTATGGAAGCAACATAAACGGGCTAGTATAGGCACATCCTGTAGAGAGGCAGAGTGATTGATTGGACTGATCGTTTAGTTTTTTACGGCACTGAGAATAAGCTCACATATGAGCTTATTTGAAGACAGGATGAGAGGTCTGGGGTTATTCAGCCTGGAGATGAGAAGGTTCCAGGGAGACCTTATAGCAGCCTTCCAGTACCTGAAGGGGGCCTGCTAGAAAGATGGGGAGAGACTTTTTAGAAGAGCATGTAGTGATAGGACGACGGATAATCCCTTCAAACTGGAAGAGGATAGATTTAGATTGGATATCAGGAAGAAACTTTTCACTTTGAGGGTGGTGAGACACTGGAGCAGGCTGCCCAGAGAAGCTGTGGATGCCCCATCCCTGGAGGTGTTCAAGGCCAGGCTGGATGGGGCTTTGAGCAGCCTGGTCTGGTGGGAGGTGTCCCTGCCCAGGGCAGGGGGGTTGGAACTGGATGATCTTTAAGGTCCCTTCCAACCCACACCATTCTGTGATTCTATATTCAAACCAGGACAGAGGACAAATGTGCAGACACAGCACCTAACTAACATAGAGACATGGCTTGCAAACGAGAACTGCTTTTTACCTGGCTGATTTAAACTTGGACACATTGAACACACACGTCGGCCTCACCCCACCGGGTAGACATATTCTGAGTTAACCCCGTGGGATTCTTCTGATTTGAGTCTGGATTCATTAACTTATTCAGTGGGAGGCAGCCTCGTCTCTCTTCAGTTTAGTCAGTAAGAAATCTTTTTCTCACACTTTTTGTCTGTGTCGTTAGTTTACTGAGTAGTCTCTCCCAGGCTATGGTGGGTTAGGCTGTGTGTTTATCAAATGTCTAGAATAATGGAGTCTGATTTTGACTATGGATTCAATATGCAAATAGTAAATAACAGCACAAAAGACCAAAAAAAAGTTGGCACCTTTCAAAAGCTATGAATGAATACATATCATTTGCAATTTCAGAGTGGAACTCATCAGGCTTTATAGTCCTTGTGTAATTTAAAGGGTGTGTATGAGGTGAAGAACTAAAAAAGAGGGTGAGAGGCCTATAAACATTCCACAGGGGTGTATTTTAAATACAGTATATGTGACAGTCCTTCAGGTGATAAGTCTGTTCACGTGAATTTGGCTGCCTGGTTCTCAACGAACAGCTCAATACCCATTTCTTTCACATCTGCTGGAAACTGAGCATAGCCAGGGCTTCAGGGAGGGTCTCATCTCCTGTATTTGGGATGAAACCTGATGATGTTTTCAGGGGAAACCCTCATCTTTAAAGTTCAAGGAAATCTGAATTATGGAGGTTTCTGTCCTCTCTGCCGGTAGAGTAGAAATCCAAAGGCAGGCAGTATTGTACTATCATTCACGTGGGTCTGTCTCGTTGTTTGCACTATCTTAGGCCATGTATCTGTGGCTTGGAGCGACTGCTAATTGAACTAACCAGTTCTTTTTAAGATCTAGATGATATCTTCCTTGCTTGGGACAAATAGATGTCTTGACTATATAGAGCCTTTGAGGTAACGTAGAGCTAATGGTTATAATATGGGGTGTGTGTGTGTGTTGTGTTTTATATGAGATAAATTTATGAGTGAGCTAAATTCTGTGAGAGGGATTTCATGATTTCACTATAATTCACTATGAAAGGGGAAAAAAAAATCGGTAGAGATATGACAGTACTCTCTACTGGCTCATTACAATTAACAAAATGAAAAAAAAAACCCCTCAAGCCTGAATGCTGCTTTTTCTGTCAAGATACCTGACTTCTCACTTGACTTTGAAGAAGTATTTGTTAGCACAAGCATACTATGTTTGGATCAAAGCATAGTTTATAAAATGTTCAACTTTTATAAACTCAGGTTCAAAACAAAAAAGAGTCTCATCCCAAACAACTTTTACACGTGTGCCAGTGTGCTATGATTGTCTTATAAATAAAAAAGGTAGAAAGTCAGCACATACTTCATAATGTAACTTTTTGGCAGAAGAAAATCTAGTCAGATGACAGACAAATCTTTTTTGTTATGCAAAAAGTCCCCTTTTTCTGTAAATACTGAATACAACGTGATGGTCAGACTTCTAATTTGAAAACGTGAGCAAAAAGTGACCTCAGTTGTAAACGTTTACTAGTATGGGAAACTGTGTAGTAATTTAGACCCGAGTATTTTTATGAATGCTCTGCATCCCAAACAAACCTTGTTTAAGTGGGATATCTCTCTTTTCTTCTCCCTCAGTGTTCAGAAGCCTGATGAGAGCCCGATAGGAGCTGGCAGGCTGCTGGGGCTGGAAGAATGTCCCACTAGCTGCTAAACCAGTGGGGCAGCATTGAAGGGAGTAATAATAGTTCAGGGCTTACAGGCGGTATTCGAGCACTGATTACACCTTGCAGAGGTGCTGGCTGTGACTGCTGAGGAGGGATTGAACAGGAAGTATCTGTCAAAAAACTTGGCAACTTCACATTCTCAAATTCTGTGTCTAAATGAGCTCTAGCAAGTTCAAATATTGCATACAACAGTATTTTTGATGACATTGTAGCATTGCCTGATGTAATCAGGATTTTGTGGTGGGTATTTATGTTTTAAAATTCTGGCAAGTTTCTTTTAAAACTACAAAATACAAGTAGTCCATGAGGGGTGGTTTTTTACCATTGGAAAAGTACCTAAATCAATTCTCACTGCTGCTTGCCTGTTTTCTTTGTCTAGGTTGTCATTCTAGGTTTATTTAGCAGTTGTTTCCTTTGGAATTGTTGTAATTTTTTTTTTTGGTGTTTTTACGAAATATGATCAGAGTGATTCCTTAATAGTACTACAGTTGTAGATGACTAACTTGCTGTACTCTACAGTTTGGTTTTGCTTGGTTTTGTTTGGTTTTAAAAGAAAAAGAAACCTCTGCATACCTGTTTGGACATGTCTAATCTCTTTTAAGTTAGATCAGAGTTATTTGCCAACCTTTGGCATATTTCCTTGGTGTAATTCTGTTAAATGATGTTTTCCCCCCATGCTGTTTTCTGCGGGAGTAGTGCTCTTCCTGCATCCACCTTAAAGCAAGTCCTTTATGCTTTGAAGATTCCACATTTTGATAAATCGTTTCTTTGTGATTCATAAGATTTATCAAAGTCCAGAAATTCTCTTTTCCCATTGTTCTTTATTATGGTCCATGGAATGCATTCTCTTCCAATGACGGATTGGATATGCTTTTCCAGTTGAAGTTGAACCTTCTGGTCATTACCCTGGGACAGCTGCCAAAACAATGAGCGTATTTGTTTCTTCCCACAGTGAGAGGTATCGGTTCTGACTTTGTTCCACAGAACATAAGAGTTGATAGAGTTTAACGTTTATTTCCCTATTATGCCTCTCTGTAACTAAGACGGACGGATTTCTCTCTCAGCAGTAATATTGCTTATTTTTTACCAACGTGCAATTCCATCATTTCTTCTTCTAATGTCCCCCAGGCTGTCCACCATCTGATCTGTTTCTCTCATAATTCTGAAATATATTTTTATCTCCTTCCAGAGGATTCACTGATTTACAGCCTATATTGCGGCATAGGTGTGTAGAGTAGATTTATTGGATATAAATGAATAATTTGTAAATAAATTTTATATACAACACATAATACTTATTTTCATTCTAACTTACACGCTTTGGTTCTTTGACTGTGTTTTTGTACTAGCAGGATGTCCTTTACATTTGAAGATGATTATAAATAAATTTTGCTGCTGATGACAAATTAGGTGTTCATGTCATCTAATGAAGCAGGCGTGACCAGCCACGTGTTGGCAGTAGCAGGCCATGGTGTACGTGAAAGACACGTGCTTACTTTTTTTCCTTTCAAAAGCAATCAGGGTGTGAATCTCCAAGGGTAGATTTTGTTGTTTCACGATGGGATATTCCATCTAGTGGTTGAGTCATTTCCACCTTTGAAAAGAATTTTGAACCCTCCTCCAAGTAGTGTCTTTCTCAGTTTGTGGGAAGAACAGAAGCAGTTGCCTTTAGCTCTCCAGTCGTGCTTTCCATATTTCTGGGACAGTACAACATCCATCTCTCCTTTTGAATTCTCTGTGTTCAAAATTCATCCCTCTCAGTAAACTGTAGTATTGTTGGTGTTAGTGTATCACTTTGCTTTAAAAAAACCCCTCACTTTTATGATGGTCTGGGTGCCAGTCATAAAACTAAAAAATTCCCACGCAGAACTACTTCTTAATACTCAACTTTATTTTATAATGTAAAGGGTGTCAGAGGAAACAGCTGTGAAATAAATTATATTGACAGTCTTGAAATTAAATGCAATCTAAGTGAATACTGAAATGTAGACAGACTGACTTGATTTAGCATTTCTTTTATCTGCCCTGGGTTGCCCTTGCTCGCCTTTTCTTTCCTTGTAGTTTTAGCCTGTGAACACTGATACTTTGAAGTGTCTTTTGATTATTCCCTTTTCTGAAATTTAGGGTCAGGTTTTTACAGATGTTAGAAATTGGTCTAAAAGAGAGAAACAGTCGCCATGAATGGATCCTCAGAAAGAGGGTTTGGCAGAACCTTTTATTTCTCCACACAAGTACTCTAAATGGACTGGTCTGATTTTGAGCAATAGTCCTCACTCATGTTCAGGTGTGGAAGTGTGTGCGGTTACCATGCTCAAACATAAGGACTTTCTAATCTGTTGTTATCCATAGGTATCCATAGATCTGCTGCTGCCACTTTTGCTTCATATCAGAGGAATAGGGGGCTAAACATCTTCATTTGTTTCAGTCACTCCTCAGCCTCGGTGCAAGCGTCTTGTTCTTGGGGAGCTTTTAACTTCAGTTTTCAATAGTTTTTATAAGCCTGGGTCCTTTGGTTTAGGTCCCTCATCAAAGATTTCACAGAGCTGAAGGACACATGAACTGACAAGGCAGTGATCGGGGGCATCTGGAGGAGTAGTGAGCACCTCCCAAAACTGGAAGTGTGAATATTTTCCAGTGGTGCTCATGCAGCTTCCGATGATGGTGACCTGCTTCCAAAGTGCCTGGGTGAGGAACAGGTGCTGTGATACTGCCGGTGCCTTCTGCTTCTCTCCCAGGGTTGGATCACAGGCAAAAGACAATAAAGAAACAGTTTGGACACTGATCCTCCCTATGGCATGTTGTTATCTGACCCTTGTTAACCACTGTGGAATTCAGTACCAGTGCTGGCTCAGCCCAGGGTGCCAGGTTGTATTTGACAGAGAACCCAGGATATGTCAGGGCATCTGAGCAGCAGGTAACACTGACTAATGCTCCAGGACTTGGAACTACCTTGATGACGGCATTCAGTTCACATGATGTCCCTGCTTCCCTTGGTGTCAAGGCTATCGCTGTGGAGGAAGGGTGTTGCCTTTCTCTATGACTCCTTGCCATTTGCAGGAATCCAGGAGGACGTGGTGGATGTAAATACTCTGTCTTTGCCAACATAAGTGAGTCCTGGAAAGAAGAGATGATTTCTGAGACAGTCTAGCAGAGCAGAGTGTTTGTGGTGAACAGGGTGGCCATATGAGGGACTCTTCAGCCCTGCATCCACCCAGGAGCAGTCCCCCAGGTCAAGAAGATGTTTGTAAGACAGCAACTGAGTTCACAGGTGTTGGAGATCCTGTTGCCACCTCATCCTCTCAAGATGAAGTGATTTTCTGTAGATGAGCACCGTACAAGCGAATAGATTTTGCAGAGCTAAGGTCTAAGATGTGATGGAGCAGCACTGTATCACCACACCAAAGAGCCAGCCAGTATTGTCATTAAGTTCAGCAAACAGCCTTGGGAACAGTGTCTGTGCCTGTAAACAAGGGGCCTCTGGATAATGGATTCGCTGAATTGACCAAGGCTGCCGGGGCTGTGGAAGTAGCACCTCCAGCATGGTTAAAAATGGTATTTATCTTATTTAAGCATTCCAAAGGACAGTTTTACAGTTTCGTATTCATAAAATACTACACGGTTTCTCAGGGCATACAGATTTGATAGTATGTTCAGCAAAGCAGTCCTTGAAGTCTCCCTTCTACTTCCCACCTCTGAGTGGACTGATTATTCCTTTATAATTTTTCACGTGTGTGCCTGTGGACAATCACAAATAGAGGAAAGGTTGGGGGTTTTTTTAATGTGCTGTTTAGCTTTCCTGAAGATAAGTTGTCCATAAGCACCTTCTGCAACCACTCTCTCTACAGATAAGGCAACCTGGGCTCACGTGCTCATGAGGAACTGAAATTTTGGGCATGCTCTGCCCTTTATGACAATGGTGCAAAGAATATTAAGCTACATACAAAGAACATCAAATGCATAGATACTGCTGCGAAAAGTTCATCAGATTTGAGTGTTTGTGACAGGTTGACCCACCGGTCCCTTGCTTACTGCCCCCCGCCAGTGGAATGGGTGAGAGAATTGAAAAAAGCAAAAGCAAGGAAATCTCATGGGTCAAGATAAGGATAGTTTAACAAGCGAAGGAGAAAAAAACCAGAAACAAGCGATGTACAATCTCTCACTCACCAACTCCCACCAGCAGACGGATGCCCAGCCAGTCTCTGAGTAGCAGCTACTTTGGAAAGGCACACCCTGGCACAAATGCGCAGTTTTTATTGCTGCGCATGACGTTACGTGGTATGGAATATCCCTTTGGTCAGTTTGGGTCAGCTGTTCCTTCCCAGCCTACTTGCTGGGGGGGATAAGGTGAGAAACGGATAAAGCCTTGGTGCTCTTCAGGCACTGTTCAGCAATAGCTAATAACATCAATGTGTTATCAACGCTGGTTTTGGACACAGTTCTAAACCGCAGCACCATATGGGATGCTATGAAGAAAATCAGCTCCATCCCAGACAGACCCAGTACGCGTTCTTGGGTGCTTATCCGGAGTTAGTGATTTGTTGTCCACTGAAGTATTTATTATATCAGTTTGTGGATTGTCTTACTAAAGGCATGGCTGGACCAAAAGGTTGGTGTAAGAACCGTGATAGTTAGATGTGTGATGAGTTTTATGCAAATACGTACCCTGGAAGACTGAGAAAAACAAAATAGCTGTGGCTCGAACATCAGAAAGATCTGTACGAAATAACCCAAGTTACCAAAGGAAAGGTGAAAATATATTAATCTCTTCTTTTAACAAGACTGTTTCATATATGTTTAAAACCCACACAGAATCTTTAATGAAAGAATCACCAAAGTATTCAAGGAAATTTAAGGCCAACTTTTTTAAAAAAAGGAAGAGTAGATGACACCACATTTTGACAGCTCGTGAAATGAATTGCCTGGGGTGCACGTGAGGTAGAATTCTAGTTTTAGAAAAATCCTGGATAATTTTTACAAATTAAAACATTGGTATTTAGTAACCTTACAGTAAGAAAAAAATAAGTCCTAGACCTCAGAGCTTAATAAGATTGCCTAGGGAAGACAGGAAAGGTATTTCTGCCCAGTATTTACTCTGTTGCGTAATTAGGGGACAATTTTCCCCACTTTATTTACAAAATAAATTAAATATGGTCTTTTTAATGCTTTAATGAAATGCAGATTTGCACATTAACATTATTTCACTCTAACTTTTTCTTGTGTAGTTTTTCTTTTTTCCATGTAGACTCTGTAGACTTTTTGGTTTTTATGGAAGGCTTGTTGTTGTACTTACCTGGTGGTGTTTGTTAATCCATGTAAACATGAATTTGAACACAAACCCATGTCCAAACAAAAAACTGGACGTATTTTACCACAGTGTGACATTCTCTGCTGTCCTGGGTCAATACTTAGCTAGTAATGAATGAAGTGCTATCATTGATACATCTGTTATCCTGGAGGTTATGCGAAATGCCATCAGGTTTGGGTGACTGTCACTATTGTCCCATGATCTTGATTCAAAAGACCACAGAGGTACGTGTGTTGTGTATATCTTGGATGACTCCCAGGAGCTTGCTCATATCCTATCAGTTGGCTTTGATGTTCACACCTTCTGTTACCTGGTGTTGGTGCCTCCTGCCACAAATCTTCCCTGTCAGATGCCGCGTCTTGGTGGTGATAAATCTGGTGAAGCAGCTGCTCTTCTGAAACGGTTATGATAATTGCAGATGTTTCAGCGTAATTGTTCCCTTCCCACTTACTGGCCATACCCAGTTTTTGTGACAGGACCTACCACAGCGAGACTCTGCAGATTCTTGGCATAATTGCAGTGTGAATAATACTAGATTTTACTTCCTTTGCCCTCTTTTTTGTCTTTAATATACTTTACGTGTTGATTACATTGTATTAATATTTGGGTCTGAGTTTTTACATGGCGCCTACACAGCACGTACGCAACGGAAAATAACAAATCACAAAAGCTTGAATCAGTACAGACAGTTTTTTAATGTTTATACATATTCATTTTTCCTAAAACTACTTCCCACTTCCTCCAAGAGTAAGAAATACATGATTAAAGAAATGGCTTGAGGAGACCTTCTGTTAATTGTTAAAGAAGTCCTTACCCTCCTTTCTTTTTCCTTTCTTAAAGTACCTTTCTCATCTTTCCAATTTTCAGAAGTGTTTTACTTCTTCCACTCTGATTTTTGTATGTCTCATATGCCTGGAACAGTCTCATTATTTTCATCTGCTCAATAATCTTTCGTCTCTCTAAGTCCCTTTACAAATGTGCTAACCAATTATTTTGGTTAGCTTTCCACCCCTCCTTTTATGCTGCTCCACTGTCCTTTAATCTAGACCAAATTACAATTTAATAATGAAGGTGAGGGCTGAGGAAAAAGAGGCGGTTCTAGTTTCAAAAGTTAGCTGTAAAACAAAACCCTTCAGTCATCTTGCATCTTCAGTTATTGTGGTCTATGGTTCCATCTGCTCAGGCTTTTCAGGGTGCCTGTTTGTTTTCTTGTACGTGTGCACGGAGTGAGGCGCAGAAATACCGCTGTATGCAGCTTACAAAACCAAAGGGGAACTGAAGCTTTTCTGTAATGAAAACTGCACGCCTTTTTACTAGGCACGAGCAGAGCCTTTTAGCAGAAATAGTTTTCGAAGTGCCTGCCAAGGTTTCTATAGCAAAACTACTTTTTGAGCCAACTCTTGAATGCCTGGTGGACCATTAAAAAAGAATGACTAAGGACGTAGAATTAAGCTAAAACCAGCACAGAGTGTAACATAATCAGTTTGGTTTACCCCTTCCTGCATTTAACTAGTTGAGGGCTTCTGTCTTTTCTTCTGTATCACTGACACTAAGTGCTTTTATTAATTTGTGTTATGCCAATTAACGTAGACAGGTGTTTGGCTATGCTGGCCGTACCTTGGTTGCGTCTTTTACATTAGGAGACTGACACTGCATTTTAACATATTTTGTGACTTCTGATCAAACATCAATACTGAGAGGATAAAAGGGATTTGAGGTAATACTTAAGTTATCCAGACTGACGTGGTAAGAATGAACAAGCTGGTTTGATAGTGAGATCGATGTGCAAAATGAAAGTTGTTAATTCTAGGGATTTGTGCTGAAATTTGTGAGGTTTGTTTAGTGTTTATTGCCTGCATTTTCATTTGTCTTGTGACGCATCTTTAAGGGAGGAGACTATTAGGCATGTTCGCGTAAGTTATTTTGTACAACTGGATTTACCCCAGAGATCAGTGCCTGGGAACGACAGGGTCTTGCTTACAGGTCCAGCCACTGTTGTTCTGAAGTTCCTAAAAATGTTATTGCACATGTTAATTAGTGAGGCCTGAGTTACTAAAATGATGTTGAACTATCCTTAATTAGTGAAACCAAGACCTCAGTGTTGTCTTGTTTCTGTAGCTGCTATTTTTTCCCATTAATTAATGGAAACATTAATAGAAAATTATATGTTTAATTTACCTTTTCATGTGAAAGATTTGTAATTAAGAGACTTCCAGACCTGGCTATAGTGTTGCCTTTTGATAGAAACATACTTCAGATCAAGTCTTTTAGTAAGGTAATTTCTTTGTGATGCTTCGGCAAAATCATGCTGTTTTATTTTTACTATATATGTACTTTATCTATAATTTAGCAATTTACAACATTTAAACTGTGATAGATCTTGAAAATGAGCTTCAAGTATTTAGCAATTATTTGTCATTCTTGGTTGCCTTCTTCTGCTCCATGGCTTCTTTGAAGTGAGGATTATCTCATATGAGGACAAAAAAAAAATACAGTTCTGCGTTACAGGTAATGAATATCTCTTGACAGAGATTTCAGAGTCTGTATCTTTGCAGGCAGAAACTTTGCAGCCCTAAAGGGCTGCTGCCAGGCTAGCTTATTTTCAGTTGTGGATTTAGTGTAGACAGCAGCCTAGAGCAGGCTTTCAGAGTGCTTGAAGGTCTGAGTTTGGAGACCAAGTCCAAAGATTTTGAAATTGTCAGTTGTTTCACTGTGAACGTAACACAACAAGAACACGACCGCTTTCTTTCTTTTCCCTTGCATAACCGATTCTACTAACAGAGCGTTGATTACTTTAGTTGTTTATTCTTGCTCTTTTTTGGAGATTACCTAGGGTTTTGAAAAGGAATCTGTGCTCCTTTAGTCAGGAGGAAGTTTTTTAAGAAGGGAGGGGTTTATGTTACACTTTGGAAAATGATGAAGACAAAATACTATGCAGTCTAAAACCCAGTACCAAAAATGTTTTGCCCCCAAATCCCAAGGATTTATCTGTGGGAGATTCTAATTTCTTTGTCCCTTGTGAAGGAGTTGCTCCATCTGGGTCACA
Source organism: Rhinoptilus africanus (assembly GCA_013400135.1). Classification (NCBI taxonomy): domain Eukaryota; kingdom Metazoa; phylum Chordata; class Aves; order Charadriiformes; family Glareolidae; genus Rhinoptilus; species Rhinoptilus africanus. The sequence continues at coordinate 406,408 of VXBO01003545.1, read as the reverse complement.
AATGACAAGATAAACGCCTTGTTAAACTGGTTCTAGCCCTTAGAGGGTTGAAAGTAGGCAAATGCAGAAATTAAAATAGAAGGTTTTAGCAGGTAACTACAGAGTTGCTGGCAGATGACTCTGTAGTAAGCTATTGTAAATAGGACATCCTAGGTGACTTAAGTCGGTCTTTGAACTGGCTCCAGAACGACTTGTATTTCATGTGTAAAGTCCAAGACTCATAATACATTTGCACCAAGTGATGCTTTAGGATAAAGTTTAATGTGTGAACCTTTTTAAAATTAAAATGTGATTGAAATTGTAGGAGAATTATTTTGCATGATTTGAGATGTTTACTTAATTACTCTTTGTACTCAACTGTCAATAAGATGTCTTGCGCAAGACCCAAATCCAAACTGAGCTGCCTAACCTACTGAGGTGGTAGGATGGTATAAACTCCTTTGGCTTCAAAGGAACACCAGAAAACTTTGTATGTGGTGCTTTTGTTTGGTTGGTTTTTAAATGGTCAGGTGATCTTTTTGAGACTAGAAGCTTCCAGGAGCTTACACACTGAAAGTACGTAAAGCATCAGAATGACTGAGGTAGTATGCATGCAGACTTGAACAATACAGTTTGTCACTTAGTGCTGTACCAAAAGAATTCATTTCTTGATGACACAGAACTGAAGTATGACACTGAGACAGGGAAATTACTTCCTTCAGTGAACAGCGCGGAGGTTACTCCTGCTCGGTACAGACCTTATCACGTAGACGTGGTAAGAATATGTGGTGCTATAGCTGCAGGCTAGTAGGAGCAAGTTCAGTCCCTGAAGTTTTTCGTCTTAATTCAGCTTCAAACACAACCGTAGTAATCTTATAATTTTATGGATGGCACCTTTAATTGAAGATAAGGAGGACTCTATCTAAATTTGCTTGTCACGTGGAGAGGGAGCTTTCATTAATAATAGACTTGACCCAGTCAGAAGAGCAGGTGTGGCTGAAAGTTAACACTTATGGTGGACAAATCAAACTTGTTTTCACTCAGAAGTGCATGTGCATTGAGATTAGACACCTCTGCTCTGGCTATCTGTTTGTTAAATCTAAGAGACAAGATAAATGTATTTCTTTTATAGAGGTGTGGCCACAGATCAGTGCAAGAGATAGATAGAAATAAGGAGTTTGTCTTAACCAGCTTCCTCAAAGTTAAAAAATAACTTAGTTTTTTTTTAGGGTTTTTCTTTTGATATAATGATCTCATTATAGGAGCACATTGTTTTTACTCGTTACAAAGAGTCTCTGCCTGCTTTCCTGTGTTCAGAACCGCTTGGCAGTCTCCAGTCTCCATCCCAGACATTTAATATAATTAACTTGAAGGTGTTTCCTGCTCAGGAGGTATTTAAGCATCCTAGGATGAACAAGCATTGAGGCTGGAATATGAGCTGTTCATAACCAATAGTTGAAGGCCTTGTAGTTTAGTAATCCAGAAGAGAGCTGTTAATGAGCAAAGTGGAAGCAGCATTAAGTAAGTGTACTGAATTGTAACAAAATGCTCAGGATTTTAAATAACAAAGCCTTACACAAAATTAACTGGGCTGTCAGTGTCCCAGTTAAAAAATATTCTCTCTAGTTTGTCTGCCCCTCCTTTCTCAGGTTCCTCTGATGTTCATTTTTCATTTCCCTCTCCTGTTTTTCATATCCTTTCTTTTACCTTCCCGCACTGCCTGCAAGATCACTTTTGGTAACTGTGGAAAAGAGGAGGAGATAAAAGAGGGGTGTGATAAATGGGTTTGACAAGAGGCAAAAAGACTGTCAGGAGACAACTTCTCGTTCCTCCAAAGGTGAAGCAGAACAAACTCTAAATGCGAAGCCCGTGGTCTGCTGGCTCCATAGAGTTAAGATGCAGAGATGCAGGTAGGCTGCCTTGCGCGAGCTCATATCCAGGACAAATCCTGAAGCCTGTTGCTACTTGCTCTGTGAGTTAGTCCTTCCTAAAAAGTCAATATGACTTCAAAGAAGTGCTTCATAGAGTAAATCGATGTTATGATGTCTGCTTGAGCTGGCAGAAAGCCTGTCCGCTGTGCAGGTATGAAGAAATCCCATCCACATCCATGTGTTTAGTTTGATATGTAACTCTTGACAATTTAAATATCTGTATTGATTGCTCTCAAAAGAACATAAGAATGAAGACTGCTGATAATAATCTGTAAGGGTACAGGATGTACTGGGAAATGGTATCTCATGCTGGTGCTGTGCTAGAGTTTGTGACAAAACCGCTTTTTATGCTGCATCTGTGACTGCAATTGATACATATTGCTGGTGACTCCCCTTTTCACCTTCTCTGTTGTTCTCCTGGCTTAAAGATTCTAAAGATTTCCCTGAACTACTTTTTCTGCCAGCCTCATGACTTGAAAAGCCACAGGAAGTAGGAAAACAGATTTTTCTAAGTTGTATCTTGAAGTATGTCTGCATTTTTAATGTTGGATTGTTTTTTTTCTCATAAATATAACTGTAAATACACCTAGAACATGAAGATTGCTTGCTCTAAGACATGACGGCCATTGACTCGGCCTTTTGAACACATTTATAAATAGTGATTGAGTATTGTCATCCTATTACTTTAAGCCATGACTCAAACTTCACTCAGTTGTTCCATACAGCAATATGCAGAGAATCTGAATGAAAGTAATTGGTGGTTTCTTAAACCAAAATAGTAAAATGTTAGGATTTATTTTAAAATCTCTACAGGTGTATGTTTTTAGACAAATGAGAAAATCTGTATTAATATCTTTTGCAATGAAGTTATCATTATTTGAAACCTGAAATTATACAGTCCATTAATAAGTCTGGAAGCAACAAAACATCTCACATTACATGAGCTGACTTACCTAAGTATAGCCTCGTGTTTTCCTATTACTTCTTAACTGAATATGTAATATTAATTCAATTTTCCATTCCTGGCATCAAAAATGGTTGCTCAACTGTTGTAATAAATCCTTTCTACTTAAAGCTCAGTAAAATTTTAATGGCCAATTTTCAGAGCTAAATTTCCAAGTCTATGTTCTTAACTGATGCCTCTCTAGTGACACTTCTTGAAAAATACATTTGCTTTTTTTCTGTAGCATAATTGGAACTGGTTTATAAGTTTCCTAGATTGGTGATACTCAGAAATGACATAATAAACTCTTACATTAATGCAATTTGTAATCACAAACCCCCACTGAATATAAGCCAGAGTGATATTTTCTGAGCAAAAGGTGGCTCAGTGCTTTGTTGCCAAAAGCCTGAATTTCAATTAGGCTTAGCATAATTGATGCGAATGTAAAATGGCTGGTACCACAGAAGTTGTATTGTCTTTGTTCTAGACAGTAGGCTAATTTAGCTCATGAAATCAACTCATTTCAAGTGAGTTCCTTTGCTGTAATTGCAGGGTGTGGTTTATGAAGATTTTGATGAATAGATAAATCAATGAGTTTGTGCAGCAGCAGCCAAACCTCGCAAGTCCTGCATGCATCTCATTCATCTCGGGCTGTGCTGCTGGGGGGTGTGTGGTGTCACCCCCTCTGCGTGCTGCTCAGCTCACGGGACCTGCCTGGGAGGTCTCCTCGCTGGCCCGATGGGTGCAGGAGAGGCTGGAGAAGGGAAGAGCCGGAGCTGTTGAAAGGCTGTGTAATCTTGTGGGACCTCATGCTGAAAGGGACCTCCCTGCGAGCTGCGGTCCCCAGCCGCAGCCGGGCACTGTGATCATTTATTTCTGTATGACAAGGTGCGTTCCGGCACGCTTGGATAGTGCTTCCCTCCCTGTGTCTCTGCACCCGTCCTGCACAGGCTGCCTCGCATTCAGCCAGGGGAAACTCAGGGGGCCCGTTTTGGTGTACTGGGAACGTGTTTCATCCCTTCTTGCGGGCAGAACCTTTTTATTCTAAGAATTAAAGACTTTCCTATTTGCCGCTGGAATTGCCCTCTACTTAGAGATGCCCAGATGAATTGGACTTTTTCCAGGCGGAACTTCAGTCTAAAGCAGATTGCTAGGTGCTCACAAGAAACTTTAAAGAGCAGAGAGCACAAACTTTGCTAAACTTTTTCCAGCTATCACTGTGAACCAAATGCTAATGCTCGCCTAAAAGAGCAGGGGGAAAAGTGTTGCAAGGGCGAGTCTGTATGTTCGGAAGTATATTTATGTCCCTGAATTTGTAAACACCTTTCTGTATCTCTCAGTGTAGTTACAGAAAGTAGCAAAATTATGTGGTAACACGGTATTTCTGTTCATCAAGTCACGGTGAGTCAGTATGAACAAAGGAAGAAAAGCATCATGTGTTTAAAGAAATGAGCGATGCTGGCTTTCCATCTCCTCAAACAGCTTCATCTGGTTCTTTGAGCTTCTTACTATATAAAATGAGATACTACCTTTGTTGGGTTAAGTCAATGTGATGATTATTGTTTATACAGTGCTTTAAAGCTAGGCCAGAATATAAATACAAAGATTAGCTCTAGACTCAGTGAGATACTCCAGTGCAGCATAGTTAGAAATAATCTCTGAGTCGAGGATGTCAGTTGTGTGTACTTGTTCATTGCCCACCCAAACTGGAATTTATCTTTGCTTGGGCTTGCTGGATACTACTGCAATGTCAGACATCATTTATTTTATATTAATACAAAGGAACAAAGTTCGTTATGTATCTCCTCTGTCACGTCTGCTAATTAAATACCATGTGCTCTCAAAAGCTGCCAGTATTTACAAGTATTCAAAGAATGAGGTTTCCACTGAAAGGTTATTTTGTACAGCCTCAATTGTCCCAAAAATTGGGAGTAAAAAAATTACAATGGAAAGCTTCAGGAATATTTTGCAAAGTGTATTTTAGTAGTAAACTTTAGCTGTCTCCCAAACTGCCTGCATACGCGAAGCTGATGTAACGTCAAGGCTTAGCTGTGGAATGAGTGGAGTTGTTATCACAGGCAACATGGTTTGTCGGGGCACATCGTGCCACCCAGTGGCCGAATGGTAATTAAAGAAAAAAAAAACGCACTGTCAAAGGAGGGCATCTTACAATACAATATTTTTTTAATTTTTTTTTTTTTTTAGATTGCATGATCAGCACATAGGATTCAGTTTCTCAAAAAGTAGTAACTGGCAAAGTTTGTTAATGGTCTTCAAATTACAGAACAAGAAAGAGCTTCAGTTAATTCAAATGGTCTCCAAATAATCAAATGACAAAATGCGTTCCTCCTTTGAAACCAGGTTTTAGAAAGTGTATCAGTATATATTCAAGCGTTTTTGTAAAAAACCAAGGTGCTGTTTTTGTTGTTTATGTTAGATTGTGTTTTTTTCCTATGCAAACAAGAGCTAGAAGTACAACTAAAGAGAAGCGATTGTCTATGGTAGGCGTTAACTGCAATTTATGATGCGTCTCCTCATAGCGACATTAATACAGACTGATAATCTGGTTCATAGGTATAAAAAAGGGAGAAAAGCCTCGTTGCTGAGAAGGTATTTGTGATGCCAGCAAGATACAAAACTTAATCTGTTACAGTGATTAAATTCCTTAGTTGAGATTACCAGGAGGCAAAAGAATGAACTGGTGACGAGCATCTGGTAAAGGCCTGACATAGATCAAGCTCTATGTCATGAAGATTTTAACTAGCTATATAATGGCTGGGCTTCTGGCACAGCTAAAAATATTATTCACTAAATTTCCAGATTATCTAGGAGATAACCTTGTAATCCAAACGCAGCTATTCTCAGTCTGAAGTGTCTGTATTTGGTTTATTTCCCAATTAGTTGAGGTGCTAAAGAAGTTAACTTTAAACATAATGAATAAGTGCAATATTTTCTGTGGCAGTGGGGCTTTTTGATTTTGCAAAATGGAACAGGGTCCCTTGGAATAGGAAACCAGAAGCAGCTTGGATTCAGTGCGTTAAAGATTTGGGTACAGAGCAACACTGTGTATCTGTGTTACGACTCAGGGAAAACATGTTTTGAAGGACTAATGACTGTAGTATTTCCAATTGCATGCTGTTTGAAGCGCAAGAAAGCCCGAAGCTTGAAACCATTTCATCTCATGAGCAGTTGCTCAGAGCTTCAACTAACTGCCAAATGCAAACAAATACATTTAATAACCTGAAATTAATATATTGTACTGGGAAGGCAGTAGGGTTGAAAAAACAAATACGTGTAGGTATGGCAGTGGACAACAAGTATGACAAGTTTGTGGTGTTAGACAGTGGCTCAGAAAAAACTCTGCAGTCTTTGTGTGTGCAAATGTATCGTGGACCAAAGGGACTGGGCAGCAGACCTGCTCTTCCGTGATTTTTGGTGTGACTGGAATGGGAACATTGTATCCAGCTCTGGATGCATCTTTGCTGGAGAGATGTTGTCAGAAGGAAATAGAGAGGAGAACGCAGGAATTCATTTACAAAAGGAAAGATTATGCTAAATAATGGCTGAGTGAGAGTTAACAGCTGAAGCCTGCAAATATTTAAATGGTGTGAATTTGCCAAACAAAGAAAGGAATTATTTAGGCTGACATAGTAAGGCAGAGCGGAGTGACTACAACAAAGGGTACTTTTAGGTGAGGTTTTAACCCTGTTATTAAGGTGTATGACAAAAACATTCAAAGAAAGCCAGTAGGAATACATCTGCCCCGACAAGATGTGACCTAAGGTAGTTTAAACAGCCTTTTCTATCTCTAGGATCTAGAAAGGTGGAGGCAGAAAGGTAAAACTTGATTCACTTGTGAAGCTGAAGCCTGGCCATTAGATGGCAGGGCGCTGGCACAAGAGGGTGCGTGCTCCCCGCCACTTCTGAAAGCCCTGCCCCAGGAGGAGCTCAGAGCCACCCATCAGTCCCAGGGCCTGGGGGAAGTTTGAGGTTTTTTCAGTTTTCCTATAAAAATCACACCCTGTCACTCCCACGGCAGAAGGTCATACAACAGCCGCGTCCCAAGCACACGTCCCTTCAAGGATGTGTGCGTCTGGCTCCGGTTTTTTCACTTCTTGAAACCCTGTGTGGGTAGGTAGGTAGGTACAAGAGGTGTTTAGTTACCCCAGTGTAAGAAACTACTTTGTATAGGAGCTGATGTCGGTTCGAGTCTGAACGATGCCATGAGGATGGCCATGAGCCAGCAATGTGCCCTTGTGGCCAAGAAGGCCAATGGCATCCTGGGGTGNGGGGGTTGGACTAGATGATCTACTGAGGTCCCTTCCAACCCTGTGATTCTGTGATTCTATGCTCTGATGAAGGGAGGAGAAGCAGCTCTTCTCTAACCGGGGGTACAGTAATGGGACTACTGAGGCAGCGGGAGGAGGTGATGTGAGTGCGGTGGGTAGCTCGCTGCAGACTGCTCAGGAAGTCCACGTACTGGTTTTGTGGGAGAGATGACAGAAGGAGTAACAAGCAGTAGCTTTGTATGGAAGACTTCAGCCCAGAGCAGGCCGTTTGAAATGCTGAAAATACATTAAGACTGTAGCTACAGCAGCTCAAATAATGTGCAATAAAAAGCGCCCTTGTTTAAAACAGAGTCTGCACTGCTAAGGGACCTGCCCCGGGGAACGATCCTTATATATGCATCCACACCTCTCAAGATTACACGCCTCTAGAGTGCACTGGCTGTGTTTGTGCTGCCTAACACTTGACCTGGGCCTGATGCCCCCGTGGCTCTAAGACCATAATTATATTTTTGTGGCCTCAGTTCAAAGTGTCTGAGGTAATGTGAGGGCTGCTTTGCTGCCTGCAAGACTGGTGTTTTTATAGCATTATGCCAAAGGTATGCTGCACGCTGTGGGGTGGGGTGTGGGGCACAGAGGGGGTGTCTGTGGGCAGGAGGCTAGCTGGGGTAGTGTAGGGCAGGAGGAGCCAAAGCTGGTCTAGTCCCATCCTTGTTCTGCCATCCATAGGGCAGTCCATCCACAGAGCTGTGCCTCGGCTTCTCCTTGGGGGGAAGTAGCTGGTTTCCTCCAGAGGAGAGTCCAAGCACCAAGTGGTGCATGTGCAGTATGGCTGACAAGGGGACCGGGACCAGGGAATGAACCAGGGAGGTAAATTATTTGACAGCGTAGGTGCCCCCGTCGTAGTCATGAGCACCTGCGTGGTGGGTGTGCTGGGGAAAAGCCCTTTACTGCTCTTAATGTTGTTCTGTGTTTTGCAGTAAATCTTAAGCACAGACAACTTTGGTGATCGAGTTGATATTTGCTGGTTCCCGGGGAAAATTTAAGTGCTGATATGGCGTGGGAGGGGGGAGACTCGGCAGGGGATCTGAATAAACAAACAAAATGTCATTCCGTGTTAATCAAGTTGCTCTTGCTCATACGTGCTCTCTCTTTTTAAAAAAATGATCTCATTCTGTGTAAAAGTGTTGACAGAAAAATGGGAATTAATATGCAGGAACCATTGACGGGGTACAGAGTGAAGACTGTTCTAAAAAATAGCAGGCTGGAGATGGATATCAGGGCTGAATATGATGGATTGTGAGAGAAGCCATGGCTGTAAAATTGTAGGGGTGACAGTTTAGTAAGCATTACTAGTTTAAGATATATGGTGATCTCCTCTTTTCTTCTTTTTCTTTGTGCGTTGTTTGCTTATTGGTCTTATCTTAGTGTTTTCATATATTTTCATCTTCCAGTTAATTGCCTTCAAAATTATTTGTAATTGTCATGATATTTGAAAACAATTAATATTTTAATAGGATAGCATCATGTGGCTACTAGGGATTTAGGCACAGATAGCGATGGGGCTGAGGTGTGCAGTCTTCAGCATAAAGAGAGCACTCCCCAGTTTAATTCCTGTCTGATGGTTTCCTTTGCTGGTCAGTAGTTCTGCTGTGAACCAGTATCCCTGAACTGGTAAAGGGGAGATGTATGTACCTACAGACCTTTTCCTTCCTCCTTTTAGTGCCTCATGCTCTCTTCAAAAGCTTGGTAATTTCCAAGGCCTCCTACCTGTTCTTCCTTTGCTTCACGGTGAAATTAGTTATTATTTTCATTAGCTAGATGAAAACATGCCAAACACAACATTGCTGTAGACCAGGTAAACACACTCTGAGCCTTTTTTGTGTTATTAGTTGTACCATTTAGTAGCCAAACATGTAAAAAACCATAAACTACTCAGTCTGTCATAAATATTCACCCCTGAATATTTTTCCTGATTTAAAAATTCTTACCTCCACAGACAAAGCTCCTCTCCAAGCGCCTCCGACAATTGATGGGCCTTGCAAAATGTCTGGGAGGGTTTCAAAACATCCCTAGCGTGTTGCAAGCACCTTTTTTCCCCCTGGGCCCTCGGGGCTTTGAGCGAGAGGGTATGGTTACACAAACAGGCCTGGGTGAGGAAAGCAAGGGTGTGGGTTGACGGGGTGCGTCAGCTCCTCCGCCGGTAACTGTCCACCCGCTGGCCCTTGCCCCACGGTGAGTTTCTCCGCGGGGCGTCGGGGAGAGCTGCTCCCCGTTTGGGCTGGGAGGAGGGAATGTGGCTGGGCAGTCAGGGCAGAGGAGGTGCAGCGCCCTGCCTTCACACCCCAGCTTGCCTACCCCCTGGCAAGCTTGCGTGCGTGCCCGTGCCTTCAGGCGGGAAGCGTACCGCAGCGTTTCCCTGGAAAACTGCCCGGTGCCATAAAATAAAGCTTTTGGGAGGCTCTGGTGAGCTCAGCTCATCAGCAGATTGTTGGGAGGATAGACCTTAAACCGTGAAGAAATTCAGAGTGCCTCTTCTCGCCCACTTGGAAATCCGGAGTTGGCTGTTTTCCAGCCGTCTTCGGGTTAAAACTTTCCATGCTGGTTCTGTCAGCTCCAGCTTTTGGCATGAAATAGTGTCCGTGAAAAAGGTGCCTGAAAGAAACACTGCTGGTTCGCCATAACTCCGAAAGCAGCTGCTTCCTGGCTACGGCGCCATGGACCTGCCAGCGCCCTGAGGCCAAACAGTGTCTCCGGGACTGATGGTCCTCCTCTGTGGCCAGGAGCGGGCCCGTGGGGGCGAGGTGTGAGGGTGGCCCCGGGAGGGTCCTGCCTCTGTTGCTGGAGGGGAGCCGGCCAGAAAGTGCTTCCCCGGTGGATGTTGCTGGCTCACCTGGGGACTGGCACAGCGCCCTTCCACAGCAGGACACAGGGGATCCTGGGGAAACATCGTGACTTCCTACCTAGGAAGCGTTTGCTCCCAGAGCTTCCTCCTCTCAGCACTTTGTCACATGGGATCGGTGGCACGTTGTTTTCTGACGTACCTCCGTTATATAGCACTTGGGGTGCAGACACTTGTCACCAGCCCAGGAGCGCCATGGCGAATGGTGGCCTCTCGCGGAGAGCTGGTGTCACCTCAGCACTTGACAGCTCTTCCATCCGCTTCCTACAGCGTGCCGTTCTTTTCCTCCTTCTTACTCAGACTTCAACCAAGCGCCTTCCTGGTCTCCTGCCCACGCTATCTCACTTGTTCCACTGCTCTGAGTCACTGAGTTGATAGTCCTCAGCCTACCGTTGCTCCCGAGTGGTCTTCCGGAGGCCGCCAGTATACACATTAGACGGAGTAGGGTGCAACAGAATCTTTCAGCACTAGGTGAGCAGCTGGTTATTTGACTTTTGACTTCTCTGGTATACCATGTATGTGGAACTACCCCAAAAGCAACCTCCATTGGCAGAGGCAGAAAACGAAAATCATGATGGACAGTTCAGAGTCAGCTATGGCTTGGAGAAGTAACCAGCTCTTGAGAGTGATGCAGTTTCTTCCTTAGAAATAGGTAAATAAACAAAATAATTGCACATGTTTATTAGGATAGGTGTTAAAATGTCAAAACATTTTCACCACAATTATGCAGTAAACTGAATGCCTCTGTAAATATGCCTGAGGCTTTTCTGCTCTCCTTGTACTCTTTGAAAACTCTATGTGCCAGTCAGTTATAAAATGAAATTTGCAACTCAAGTTGTACGAACAGAGCTGGATTTGGTACTTTGTGATGAGTCTGGAAAAGAAGCCTATGAGAAAGGGAGTTTTGATCCAACTGAGATGGAAAATATGTGTATTTTAAGGACAAAACAAAACCAAAACATTTTGAGACTTTCTTTTGCTGAAAGAAAAATATTTTGTGAGATTATTTTCTGCCTAGAAAGATCTCCATGTTTCAAACTGGAGTGAGTTCATCAGGTGGCCACCACTACGGTCAGGTGTTGCCTGTGAGGCTGCACTTGTCCTGTGAGGAGGGGATGGAGAAATGGGGCTTGTTCAGTCTGGAGGAAAAGGCAGCTTTGGGGGGTGATGAGTGGCCTGAAGGCCCCCCAGTACATGTGAAGAGGTCCACAAGAAGACAGACCCAGAGTCTTCAGAGTGGTACATGTCAGAAGGACAAGAGACGACAGGCAAAAAATGAGAAAGGAGGGATTCAGACTGGATGTAAGGGAAAACATTTTCACCATTTGCCCAGAGAGGTTGTGATGTCTCTGTCCTTGCATGTTTTCAAGAGTTAACTGAGCAACCTGGTCTGATTCCCATTGCTGACACTGCTTTGGGCAGAACATTGGACCAGAGACCTGGTCTCCCTTCCAACCTGAATTGTCTGATGATCCTGTGAAAAATACAGTCCAATTTTGAAATATAAGTATCAAAATATATACATTTTTAAAAAGCTGGATTTTAATGAATTTTTGAATCATCTAAAGGACTAAATATATAAAATGTAATTTTATAAACCTTTATAATGAAACCATATCTTAAGAGAATTCTGTATTCTTGCTGTTTGATTTTTCAGGCAGTGAGATGAAAGAGATGATATGAGTTGGTCATTTTTTTACTATTTTATTTCTCTCTGAGGAGGAGACTAAGTGAACTTTTCCATATTCTTTGGATTCAGAATTTCAAGATTGACATTGCAAAATAAACATAATCAAAATTAGGACCGTTAAGCTTTAGGACTAACTTGCTAAAAATGAATGTATTGTTTTAAAGGTTGTATACACTTTCATTGTGACAGCATCTTCTCAATAAATGACCTTCTGTTTTGAGAATTCAACTGATTCTTTACTGAGACAGCTTCCAGAAGGAAGGTGAACTGAACGTGTGATGTAATGTGGAAGTAAAAACTCTGAATGTTGTAATATGCTGTGTCTGTAGAGGTGGAGCGACATAAGAGAAGACGACTAATTTTTCTGCCTGGTGGCTCTCATGTGGTTATCCTGCTGAATGTTGTATTCGGTTTTTGGTTGTTTTGTTATCAGGAAAAAGCTGACGAGTTAGAGTTTCGGATAGCCTAAGCACGTGGGACAAATTAATGTCTAACAAGAGGAGCAAGTAGTTTGGCTAAAATAAAGCCATAAACTTTAGAAGTACTGGAGGCCTGGAACCACTACGGCAGGAGAAAACAGCCTAATGTGTTTTGTCAAGAAATACAGCAGATATTAGCTCAGACTTTATTTCGCTAGGATGTATTAATTGAAAAATGTTTACTCTTCTTTCAGGTACTATGATATACCAGGCAGACACTATCCTGTCGAAGAAAACCAAATACCGTCAGTAATCTGTCAGCACTCTTATGTTATTCCAGCGATATCAATGTCTACGGCCTCATTACCAGCAGCACTTAGAAAGGTAACAGAAAACTAAATATGTGTGTTTACATAAAATACATATATATACACACACTTATGTATATTGCAAAGAAGATGATTATTCTGAAAACAGAATTTTAAACTAGGTACAATTGTAATCGTCCTTTAAAAAACCTGTGTTTAAAGCACTGGAAAATTTTCAAATTAATATCATATATGGAAATAAGGAAGGTACATAATAACTATAGCTGGCATGAAGAGCCAACAAAGGAAATGGCTCGAGGAGATGTTCCACATGCTCTTGCAAACCATATGGCTTTTTCCTTTTGTTCATAAAATATATATATGCCAAAATAATAAAGGGACAGCACCTACACTTTTACAGTGTCTCACTTAACCTGTACTGTTTTCTGTGTTAAGTTTTATTCCAGAGAAAGAGAAATGGCAACGCATTTGTTTTCTAGTGTTCATTTAGCTCATGTAGTGTTACTCATTTGCTTGGCAGTAGTATTACTGCATGGAAGCAAGCTAGGGAAAATGCTAATTACTTCTGTTCTAATGTGAGAACTTAATTTCAGATTGCAGACAAGGTTGTGCAATGCCATTCTTGTCTTTGTTATAATCTTTCCATGCAGAGAGAAGTACTTTTTTTCCACATTAACAAGTACACAGCAGGCCAGTAATTGAAAAAGTTGCTTTTTTCTTGGTTGTGGAGCTAATATTCATCTGAATGTATTTGATGAGGGCTTAAAATATTCTGTCTTTAAAACAAATAAATTTATTCTCTGGTCTTGTCAAGCCAGCAAATCTCACCTACTAATTTCTTTATGAAGCCTTTGGAAAAGACTCATTGGTCTTTAGTTGAATACACAAATAATAAAAACCCCAAACATCCCTTGTGGTCTCATTCAGCGTCTTAGTTCTACTGTTACTGTAGAAACATGCCTCCAAAAAGAGCTCAGTTCTTCACAGTTATGAAACAGCAAAATGGCGCAGTACTGTGCTGGGATGACATTTGTATTGCAATAGAGCTAGCTGGGGAGTTAGTGTTCCAACAGAAAAAAAATGCTGTTCACCCCGTTGCTGTCTTGGATGGACTTGTATATTAACTCCTTGCAAGGACTTCTCCTAGAAGAGCAAGTAGATATTTGATTTTTTCAGTGGAAATTTAAGAATGGCAGAATTCAGCTGTCATTTAGTGAGCTCTGAGTTGGCAATTTGTTCCTCTTTTGGAATAAATTGGAATAAACACTGTTGAGGTGTCATTCTTCTAACCTGGACCCAATCCATTTATACTAAGATCATTTAAAAGCCTTTAAATGAAGCACCCGAAAGAGTATCAGAGTACCACATCACTTTATACTGTGATGCATAACACAAAGGTCTGATTGTTAGATAATCATAAAAATCAAGGAAATTGTGTGTGTGCCTGTGACTTCAGCAGTTTCTTCTGTATTGGGATAATCTGCTAATGTGTGTAATAATATAGAGTCACCTGCTGATAATAGATGGTTTATGGGGACTGGGATTTAATGAAGCCCTGCCTTTCCTCAGCATTTCTTGTGGGAGAGGAGTAGAAAATGGTGCATGACACAGAACATAAGCTGTTTGCACCAGGCTCCTCTCTGTTGCTGTTCTCTTGACGGAAATCTGTTCATAAGCCTTTCAAAGGTGAATGTACTAAGTAGAGTCTTGCAGACTAATTTACACAGCCTAATTTGTATTATCCTCTGTTTTTGCCTAATTTAGGTTATTCCCTTTACCTCGGATAATTAAGAGTTGACTCCAGCAATGACTAAAACAGACAAGCTCTCCTGCATTCTTTTATTAATTAAACAGTCTTCCTAAGAAACCTTGCTTATCAGTCTCTGGAGCTTGTTAATGTTTGGTTTTGTTTTCTGGGAGGGGAAAAAAAAAAGTAATTTTATTTTGCTGGTTTCCCTTTCCTTTTTGTAGTAGTGATCATGAAATGATGCAGTTCACTTTCACCTAAATTCCCTTCCACTCTCAGGCAGTTTGTGCCTACTAGTCAGCAGAAGATCTAAAATAGCCACTCCCTTAATGGTTTTGTTCACCTTCTGAAGAAAAAGCTGTCCCCAGCATATTCCAAGAACTTGTTGGACTGTCTCTGTCTTGTATTTCTTTTCCAACAGAAAAAAAACCAATTAATTCCAAGAAGTAATTAAAGCCGTCAGGTTCTGTCCTTTTGGATGCTTCCCTTGCTTGATCAAAAAAGTCTTCTCTCCACCCAATTAACTAGTGTATAGTAAACTTCTATCATAATATACCCTGGTTTTCCCCTTTCATCTTCTTCCAGGGTTGTTTAACAAATCTTCATCTTACCTATTCCTGTACTTCACAGCAACTGATCTTGATATACAGTGCAACTTTGTTTCTTTGTGTTTGACTTTCATAAATGGTGTTTGTAAAACAACAGGAATTAAAAAAAAAAAAAGTTTAAGAACACTTGTTTGATAGTGTTGCTCAGTGAGTACATGTTGTGTTGCCCAAATTATAAGACAAAAATATTTCTTCTCAATACAGCATTGTTTTAGGAAAAAAGTCACATCCTTCTATATCAATATTGCTTTCTCATAAAATACCCCTGATGCTGATTCCTGTGTATTTCTAGTTCTGACAAAGATTTCCACTTTTTTTTCCCTTTGTGAGGCCGTCTGGAATTCATCCCTTTGTTTCAGTGTATGCTTCTGATTTGAACAAGGGAAAATGTCAGCTCTATAACAGTGAAAGAGAGATTTTTAGGTGCTCTTATCAAATATATATGTAGCATATATTTATTAAAACACTGGCAGAAACTAGGTCTATGATAAATTAATAAATCATACAAATTAAAAAAAATGTTGTTTTCTTGACTTCTATATATACTATTTAATGTGCAAAACATTTGTTTTACGAACATGAAGGTTAGCAGTTCCTCTTTTGGTATTTCGGCAAATAGAAGTTCGGTAACACACTATTAAATACTAACACCACCCC